>CAJNDT010002802.1:720227-805695 GCA_905221615.1 Symbiodinium sp. CCMP2592
ATACTATAACCCTGAACCCTCGGACCGAAACCCTAAAACGCAAGACACCTAGAACCTGGAACCTGCAACCTAAGACACTACAATAGGGGCCTTAGTAGCCCTTGTAGTAGCCCTTATAGACCCCTTTAAGCAAACCCTATTCTATTTATGAAGGCCCCTACATTAGAACAGAACCTCAGAGCCTAAACCCTAAACCCTAAACCCCTAAACCCCTAAACCCCTCAACCCTGGAGCCCTAAACTCCGCCTAGGAAAGTATCAAATCGAGACCGCCGACTTCGCTCCCTCGAACGTCGGGGCCCCACTTAGGGGCACTTCGAGATAATTTCTAATCTTTCGTTCTTATAATCCCCAAGAATCAGCTTAAGATAAAATTTTCTAATCTTTGGTGATTATAATCCCTAAGAAGCAGCTAAACATAAGATTTTGCTAGGGGTCTAAGTTCAGTATAGCCCAGGAGCTCTTGGATTCTTCGAGGGCCCCTTTGAGAAAGCTTCGGGTTGAGGGGTTTTGGTTAAGGGATTTAGGGTTTGAGGGTTTAGGGTCTAGGGGTTTAGAGTTTAGAGTTCGACGGTCCCTCACAAGGCTTTGGGATTTGGGAAAGGATAAATGTGGGTTTGGGGAAATGTGGCTTCAGGGTTTAAGATAATTAGCGTTCCCCTTGTCTTTGCAATGTACGGGTTCATGGGTGTGAGGTTTGGGATCTTGTTTGAGGGAGGTTCCCCCAAAGCCTCAAACCGTTTGAGTAGCCCTCCCCATTCATTTCAACAACCGGCTTATAGCAACCCGTATCGAAGTCTTCATAGCAGCCTTGATAGCATCCTATGCATCTTTTCAGTAATTAGTCTTTAATGCAAAACCTGATTAAGAAACCCTGGGCCTATGACCCCAAAGTTGTAGGATCCATAAAAGGAACCCTAATAAGGACCCATGTTTTCTTTGTCACGTTCCAACATTACTTGTAAAACGAGGGTAAGAACACTGATAACCCATAGAAGGGGACTTATAGCCCCACTTATAACTACCCATTAACCTCCAAGGAGTCTTTACTTGTAGTAAACCCTAAACCCTGAACCCTAAACCCTAACCCTAAACCCTGAACCCTAAACCCTGAACCCTAAACCCTAAACCCTGAGCCCTAAAAACCAGGTGCAGCGCCTTTGTCTCGGCTTGGCTGGCGAATCGTCGCAAGGCGCATGCAAGACGGAGGGGGTTTAAACTTCGGGTTTAGGGTTTAGGAGTTTAGGGTTTAGGGTTTAGGAGTTTAGGGTTTAGGGTTTAGGGTCTACCCATAGGCCCCAAAGTAGTTCCTTTTTGGGATTCCCTTATAGGTTTCTATAGATGAACACCAAAAAGGAACGACTATGGGGGCTTGGGGTAGGGTCTAGGGTTTAGGGTCAACTTCGTTTCCAAAACTCGACCTTTAACACCTTTCGGTTTGTCATACGCTTGAACCCTAAGCCCCACCAAAATACACCGATAACTCTTAAACCACTAGCCATTGAGCACTGTAGTTATTACTTGTAGGATCTTGGAGTATAGCTCGGGAAGATGGCGCGGTGGAGTCCAGCACTCTAAAGCCTGAGCCTGTGAAACTCAAAGCTGGCATCCCACTGTCAAGCTGTTCTCGTAGACCCGCCGTACTACCCTAAGTACTGGCAAACCTAGACCCCTGAACCTGAGATGCCAACAGCTAGCTTTAGTGAACCCTCGAGCCTCAACCCTCATGCGAACTATAAGCCCTCCAGAATAGCATAAACACCATGAGCGCTAAACCCTAAAGCCCGAAACCTTGAAGCCAATGTCAGGCCCATCGCCCTGCTTGATGGAGGAAGCATCGACTGCCTTGACGGTGATCTCGCGAAGAGACGAAGGCCAGGGGCCTCAGTGTTGTATCCACCGTGGAAGCCTAAATAATTACCGATAACATCCCTTAGAGCTTCTCATTATCAGTTAGTTCCTTTAAAGGAGCCCCAAACCCCATTCTCATTATTGAGGCCCCTGGACTACATGAAGCTCTTCATCCAAAACCCTGAACCCTCGAAAGCGTCATGGCCAAACCTTACGTCCTAAACCCTTCATTTGGGGGCCTTAACACTTACCTCTACTATTTTGGGGGGTTCCCTGCATTGGTTTAGTATAATGGGCCCCAAAACCCTATCTTAATCATTAAGGCCCCTGTGTCCCTATGTTAACCTCCCACACCCCGCGCCTTCCTCCTAAACCCTCAGCCCCCTGCCTAAACCCTCCACCGAAGCCCCGTAGACCCTCGACTCTTCATCCAAAGCCCTGCAACCTCATCCGATGTGAGACTAGAGCGGGTACTAAACCCCTTATACCCTATAAACCCTAGAAGCCGTCTAAACCCTAAACCCGTGATCTCCCAAACCCTGCACCTTCCACCACAGTAAGGTACTGTGAGGCTCCGGCAGGTGTCTGCGCCTTTGCTGCTGAGTGGTGGCAGGCAAGGAGCAACATCCGGGGTTTTCAAGGTTGAAAGTAGCCTTCAGGGTTAGGTGCAAGGGTGGTACAGTGTAGGGATAAGAGAGTTAAGGGATCGGGGATTAGGGTTTAAGGGCTGAGGGTTCGGAGGTATGTGGGCTGTGAAGACTCCACGTGCAGGCCATTTCTCTGGGTAGAAGAATTGCCCTGGTTGCCGAGAGCTGGAACGTCGCCAACGTCATGGCAAGAAACGTCATTTTTGCGTCTGGGATCAAGGGCCTGTCGGTGGGCACTGGAATGGGCTGCAGTTACGCTTGTACTTACATGTCCTAAGCCGCAAAGCCTAAGAGATGTGGGCGTTTACGTGACCCCGCTTTGTCCCGCCACGGTTGTGCTAGAGAAAGCAACATACCGGAGGTGGCGATTCCCTAAACCAAAAAGCAGAATAGTCCCAATCTGCATGCCGCTACCGATTCCCACTGTGCAACTTTGGATCAGGGTTTAAGCTTTTGGGCTGAAAGGTTTATAGAGCTCTTCGGATCTCAAACCCTGAACCTCTAAACCCTAAACCCGAAGCCACCCGTCAGGTCGGTGCTGACCCAGCAGTCACGCGAGGTCGAACGGGGGAAGTAGTAATGATCCTGGTGTTCTGTTGTTTGGCTGTCAGACCAGGCCTCATACGGGAGTTTCCGAAAAATAGGGGTACCCTATTTAAGGGTCCTTATAATGAGGATCCTGCTATGTGGGGTACTAATTTAGGGTCCCCTATTTTGGGAAACTCCCATACGGCTCAGGATTTGCACGGCCTTTCTGGGTTTAGAGGAGATACGGCTTGTATGGTTTGTAGAGCTTAGGGTGTAGGGTTCTCTGTTTTGTGTTTGGGCTTTCAGATGAGGGAATGATACGATGTATGAGTTTTTAGGCGGTGATCTGCACCAGCTGAAACCCCTGATCCTATTTGCAGGTCGTGCCACTGGAGCTCTGCCTACCCGACCAAGGTGCCCTGGAAGGTTATGCAGGGTTGGGGTTTTAATGATGGGTTTCAGGTTGTTGTATACATCGCAAAGGCCTTGCCCTTACTGAGATTTATTGCTGTGGGGGGGCTTTATGAGGGGGGGCCCTCCAAGGATCCTATGATTTCGGGCTGCTCCCACACGGCTCTTCTTTGACGGTTCGATGGTGCAGGGATGCTGAAGCTGTGTTTGCCCATGGTGGCTGAACACCTCCGGCAGAATGACGCTGACGTGAGCAGTAAGATGTTTCGAAAGTTTGGAGTGTAGCTCTCGTTCCCCTATAGCACCCCCCCCCTTCCAGAAGAATCTTGGTAGATCATACCCCAAAGTTTTAGTCAGATGGCGGAAGTCCCCTCTCTGGCTTCTTGCGCGGTAGATGCACACTGCACGCTTTGCATGTAGATGGGTCGGGTCCAGAGGAACCTCGTACAAGAACCCAGCCGGGTTCTGCAGCAAGGAGAATCACCGAACCCTAAGCTAATATGATATAGGGGCCGAATTTATGAATTCCACCACTTTGAGGGTTCTTTATCATTATTCTTGTGTAATTACATTACTTGCCTCAAACTTCACTTCTCGACAGGGCCGGGAGTGTTCAGTTTGCGTTGAAAAGAAAGTTGAGCACAGGAAGCGCCCTGGACTAAGCCTCTCTCTGGATTATATGGGAGTTTCCGAAAATTGGGGGTACCTTATTTTAGGGTCCTTATAATAAGCTCCTACTATTTATGGTGCTATATTAGGGTCCCCTATATTCGGAAACTCCCATATAAGGGCCCTGGACTAAGACCTCCTTCCTAGGCATCTGTACGAGAAAACAGTTTGTCGAGTGCTGCGCTTTATAATGCAATGCTCACCCACCTGAGTTTGCCGAGATCCTCGCATACAAGCGACGTCTGCAACCTACAAACTCAAAAACCTGTGCTTCGAGCTTTCAGAGCTCTAACTGTGTATTTTCAACAATGATTCTAAGACCGCGAGCCAAACAATAAATGAGAATTGGTAGCACCGTGGCCAGATGACATTGTTTCTGCGTCGAGAGAAAAAATGGTTCCTTGAACTAAAGAGGGCGTTGAAGTAGTCATGATTTCCGGAAGACTCCTTGAATCATACATGGCTTGTTACAAATCATGGTTTCAGGGATATGTCATAAATCTCGGGAAGCTCAACGCAGAACCAAGGTTGTGAACACATCCTTGACTCCCACGCTTGGCTGGAGACGCCCACGTTGTCTGCCTCTACGGACGGGCCAGCACGTAATTTGGGGAACTGAGGGTGTGGAAGTGAGAGTGCCTTTCTGTTGGTGTTGACTTGGGCTGTTGTCCTTGAGGCGTTGGCAGTTGCCCTTTTGAGACTGGATTTGGGGGGCTTGCCCAGATCAGATCAGGGAGTCTATTCCGAGGGCTCGTGCTGGGAAAGCTGTTTTTCGTAATATCGATGTAGGCTTTGGGCTTGATGGTTTGGCGCCCAACCCTAAACCCGGAGAATTGGGGGTCTCGGGTTCGAGGTCTTTCTAAACCCTAGCCCTAAACTGCTTAAGCCTTATAAAGCCCTCGAAGTTTCGGTCCCCTTATAGTACCCTTATAGTACCCTTGTAGTACCCTATACTACCCATATAGTATCCTTATAGTAACCAAAGCAGGCTTTAAAGCAAGGATCGGGCTGCCAGGGATGCAGAGTGTATGGTCAAATTAGAGGTCCTTCTTGTCGTCCCGATGGTAAAGTAATTATGCTGCTGCACAATCTCTGCTCAAACCCTCTTCTAATTATCGAGGGCCAGACCGAGGTAGTTTGTCACTTGTGGGATTGTGTCTTCAGTCTCCTGCAGGTGTTTGCGCTTGACATGGGATGCAGGCAGAAAGAGCGATAATCGGACGTGCTACGGCAATGTCAGCGTCGGATGTTTGGCACGCTGTATCGCTCACATGGCGCGAAAGACCAAAAACATAAGGGCCTAAAAAAATACGCATATTTTTTGGGGCGCCTTATTTTAGTTACCGTATAGTGGGCCTCAAAACCCTACTCTATAATTATCAATTATTAAGGCCCCTACATTACACAAGTCTACGGGAGAGCTGTGCACGTGTACTGCTTTCCAAAGTCTTGTATTCCCTATGACAGGGCTCGACGGTAAGTTCGCCGCCGCTTTGTTCGATCTAGATTTTTTCCTGGAGTCTGAACCCTGAAACCCTGAAGCCAGAAATGTAGACCTTCAAGACCCTCTTTACAAGGAGCCACATGGATGCGATGTCCGTTCTGTTCAGCGGGGGTTGCTTCTTCTGGCCTGGCGAAGGTGTGAGGCCTGTTCTCATGATGCTGGTAATGGTTACTACTATTACTACGACTACTACGACTACTACTACTACTACTACTACTACTACTACTACTACTACTACTACTACTACTACTACTACTACTACTACTACTACTAGCCACCCCCCCCCTACCAACCACCTCTTTTACATACTCTTGTAACCCACATCCGTTTTACTCGGTATTTACAGCACTTTCGTCATGTAGGAACATCTTATGAAGCTAGAAATTTCACCTGCGAGTTTTCAAACTCCAGCATCCGATTGTGGATTTTTTTGTTGCGGGGGTGCGTGGGTGTGCGGGAAGAATGAAGTCGAGATTGTTACGCGGACACCTCGAACAACATCTCCGCAAGAGCCATTTTACTCGGTATTTACAATACTTTCGGGATGTCCGCCATCTTATAAAGTTGCCAAGCCTACCTCTGGACTTTTCTACGTTGCCTGTTTGCCATTGCAAGGGCTTTCAGCGAAAACTCGAAATTGGTTGGGGGAAGGCTTGTTTTACTCGGTCTTTAAAGTAGTTCATCTGGTATGTTAAATCTTCGTCATCATCATCATCAACAACGAACATCATCACGACTTGAACAGAACAGAGAGGCATGCAGATTGCGATTGCACGTGTCTCGCAGGTTTTTTTGGAGCTGGCAGTCATTGCTTGGCGCGTGTCCCTGCAGGATTCTTGGAATCCGTAGGTTGTCCAAGCCTGAAAACACGAACAGACGCCTCGAACCCTTTCGGCCGGAGCCCTGAAACCCAACGTCGTCGGATGACACCACCCTGAAGCTCAGGAACCCTAAGCTTCAGTATGGAAAGCCCGAAACTCCCTAAACCCGAAACTCCAACCTCAAGATGAATCGCCTCATGTCCCTGAAGCCTAAGCCCTCGAAACCCTGCAAACCTATAGCCCTATGATCCGTAAACCTATAGCCCCATCACCCTACTAGCCTATAACCCCATTACCCTATAACCACCTGAAGCCCTGTAACCCCATAGCCCTGTAATTCGATAACCCTGCAACCCACCCCATGACCCTAAACCCTATTATAACCCTCTAACCCCTCAGCCCTCCGGCCCTACAGCACTATAACGCCATAACCCTTTAACCCCCCAAAGCAAGTCGAAAGAAGGCTTCGGCCACGGTCCCACTGCGGCTGCACGGCTTTCCGCGGCCGGTGGAGTTGGCACTCCCAGGAGCCGACCAGGTTCCAGGCGGGGCGGTTTAAGGGTCCCTGGAGGGATCCTTAAATGGATCTATAAGGGGGTTAGGGGCTTAGGGCTGAGGGTTTTACGGGTTTAGGGGTTTAGGGGTTTAGGGTTTTAGGGTTTGGATTTAGGGTTTAGGGTTTAGGGGGCGCTGGTGTTCCTTGATCGGTTCAGGACTGTAGGCTTTAGGGTTGTATGGTTGTAGGATTGTAGGTTCATAGGGTTTGCTTGTTGAGTGATTTAGGGTTTGTGTTAAAGGGTTTAGGGTAGAA
Source organism: Symbiodinium sp. CCMP2592 (assembly GCA_905221615.1). Taxonomy (NCBI): domain Eukaryota; class Dinophyceae; order Suessiales; family Symbiodiniaceae; genus Symbiodinium; species Symbiodinium sp. CCMP2592. Next base: position 727,469 of record CAJNDT010002802.1, read on the forward strand.
GGAAGGCGGGCGGCGGAGGGGGCGGGGTTCAGGGTTGGACGTTCGGGTTGATTAGTTAGAAGACCATGGGACTTAGTAAGTAGGGTTATCAGCAAGGTAACACAAAGTTATATCTACTTATAACCCGAATTAAGGCACTTATAACCCTACTTACTATGTAAGTCACATGATCCTCCAAGTAGGGGTGTTGAGTTGTGGGGCTGTTGTTTCCTCGGTTCGGAGGCAGCCCTCTCCTGGATTTGTTCGGCATAGCTGCTTCCGTTAACGGCTTCCATGGAACTGTATTGCAGTAAGCTTCAAACCCTAAACCCCTATGCACTATACCCCTAACCCCTGTACCCTTAACCCCTAAACCCTCATTCCCTAAACCCTAAGCTAGAACCAAGGATGTCGTCAACTGACCGAGAGACATTGTAATCGCATCTATTTCGTCCGATGACTAAGCTTCGAACGGCTACACTTCAATTGGGGTGGGCCTCTTTTGTTTTGTGCAAGCCCAAAGTGGGCAGGGAGTTGGCAGTGCGAAAGTCCCAATGCACCAGTAAAAAACTAGAACCGAAATCCTGGGTGCTTCTCTGTCACAACTGCAGGCTTCGGGTTGCATAGGGGCCTGAATATATGAGCAACATATCAGGGTTTAGGGTTTTTCAGTATAGGGTTTAGGGTTTAGGGTTTTTCAGTATAGGGTTTAGGGTTTTTTCGTATAGTCGTCACAAGAACTACCTCCAGAACCCCAGTCCATTTACAGAGCTGCTATGTTGTGTGTATGGGCTGAAACTGTCAGGATCGCGGACTTAAGCATCTGTGGTCGTTGCGAATCTCAAGTTAGGAGCTTGGTCGTTTTTGGCTCACGCCCGCAAAAGAAGCCCGAAGCTTGTTCACGAGTCTTACGTTGGTTTCTTGGGGACCTGTTTCTGTCAGAGGTTCGGAAGGTTTCCAGACTTTGCTAAAGTTGTTGAAGCGTGGAACTCTGCGCCGAGCCCTCTACGCAGAAGGATGCTCCTTGTCAGGTCTGGATGTGGCACCAGCGCCAGCGCATGCAGCTTGCATCAACCGTTTTTCCCGGCATCTCCCCCCATGCGCTATGATAGCGTCTGGTGGCACATGTTAGCCTGAACCCTAAAACCTGACCCTATACCCTAAACCTATACCCACCCTATCCGGCCCTATCTCCAGTAATTCTGAACTTATAAGCCCGGAAGCCTCAGCCAGAGCTCCGCCGAACATCCCGAAACCCTGTAGAGTCAGCCGTTCGTGCGAGGAATTTGCGGCCCAAATAGTCACTGGTATTCCTTCTCGATTCCTACGGTAATATCGCACATAGGCGCCGCATGCTTCTGCAACAGCATCCGGGATAGTCATCCGGATCATGCATCTATCAGCATTCAGGGTGCAGCACGCCAAACCCCGAGCTGCCAACCGGGAGAGTCAGCGGAGCTTCTGTTGACTATGGGTAGCACAGGATATTTAAGTGAACTTGTACATCTTAGTAGAAGTACAGGGGCTGTGCAGGAGTCGTATTACTTGACTTACTTCTTATTCAACCCGGCTTCTTGTCAATGCCGAGTTCCATAGTTCCGGCAGCCCTCCATCCGAGATCCGGAATATGAAATCTCCGTTAGAGCGTCATCCCAAAGCGATGTTCTATCCGGATCCTGGGCATACCTGATTCATGTGTACACCGCTACAAGTTGCCACCAGACCCGGATGTGCCCGAAACCTAACTTGGACGCTTTATTGCTGCTGCCCCTTCGTCAGAATCGAAGGCTTTATAGGGTTTAGGGTGTAGTGTTTAGGTTTAGGGTGGTCTATACTGTAGAACTTTGCACGGTGTCATGGTGTTTCTATGTTCCTTTCGTTACGACTTTGTCTAGCCTTGCTGCACTTTTGCAAAGCCCTTCTGCTGTAACCGCTAAACCTGGAACCTGGGCTGCGATCTCTGCTACTTTGGCGTGCTGCGCGTTCCCTCTAGTACGGCGAGTGTGCATATGGGTAGTTTCTTGGGGGTACCCAAAACATTACGGAACCCTTGTAAAACGGACACCAAAAGGCCCTGAACCCTAAACCCTACACCCCAAAAGGCACCCTCATTCAGAGAACTACCCATGTGGGAGTTTCCGAAAATTCGGGGTAATTGCCTGATTCTGGGGTTCTTGTAAGAAGGGTCCTAGTAAGGTCCTAGTATTTAGGCTACCATATTAGGGTCCCCTGTTTTCAGAGAACTACCCAAATTGTACCTCATAGCAAACCTATAGGAACACTGCTAAATCTCGTTAACAGGGATCCTATTTCAGAGAACTACCCATGTGCGAGTTTCCGAAAAGGTTACCTTATTTTGGGATCCTTATAAGAAGGGTTCTAGTCTTTCGGGTACTATGTGAGCGTCCCTTATTCTATATCAGGGTCCCCTATTTTCGGAAACTCCTAAATCGAGCCTTCAGAGAACTCCCCATGTGGGAGTTTCCGAAAATTCGGGATACCTTCTTTTGGTGTTCGTTTAAGAAGGGTCCTACCCTAAGAGGACCCTAAAAGGGACCCTACCCTCATTCAGAGAACTCCTCATGGTCTTCTTACCTTTGGTTTGTAGGGAATGGAAGACTGGTAGTAATAGTAGTTATATTTGTACCCCATTCCTCCATTCCCTACTAACCAAAGGTAAGTCAGAGAACTCCGCAAACCCTAAACCCTAACCCTAAACCCTAAACCCTAACCCTAAACCCTAAACCTTAACACCCTAAACCCTGAACCCTAAACCCTTTGCAAGGTCCTGGCCTGCCGGGCTAGCGAAGCGCTGCGTCACCAGCTGCGGCAGTTTGGGCAGTCGATGGCTGGGGGCCTCGGATCTGCCCCGGGTAGTTTAGGGGTGGTTTAGTGATCCTTAGAGGGATTTTTTTAAAGGGATCTATAAGGGGTCAGGGTCGCGGCGGGGGGGGGGCCCTACTATTTAGATCCTCGGATTAAACTCTACGAGCTGTCCCTTGACATTGCCTTGCTTTGTGTCCGCCGTGACATTGTGGTGTCCATTGAGAACCCAGCCCGATCTTGGACCTGGGCGGCCATGAATCGGCTTCTGCGCCAACGAGGGCGCTCCGCCGACTGTTCCAGTTTTAACCGTCTGCAATCAGTGGTGCTCCATTCCTGCATGCATGGTGGCAGCCGCCCCAAGCAGACCAAACTACTGTGCACAGCTGGCGTCTATGATTCTCTCAACGCCCAGTGTGATGGGCAGCACCGACATGAACCCTGGTCTGTCACAGCTAGGGGAGGCCGCTGGCACTTTGCCACCGCCCAAGAAGCTGCCTATCCTCCTCTTTTGGCCGCCCGCATGGCCCGCTGTCTGCTACTTCATGTACAACCCAAGATTTCTGCAGGCCGCCTGGCGCCGGCTCTTTCCATCCTCTCGTCTGCTGCTGTTTCGCGCCAGACTCGCAAGCATGCCGCCCTCGCAGCTTAGGGTTTAGGGTTTAGGGCTTCAGGGGTTTAGGGGTTTAAGGGTTTCGGGTTCCCAACAGCCCTAACTAAACCACCCTAAATTTGAAAGCTCTCCCTCGCCCTTACCGGCATCGGGGACCGTGTTGCTGATATTATGGCTGCACTCTAAGAACCCTTCCAGACCTCTTCGACGACTCGCAGTCTTCCAGCACCATCCCCGAACTCTCAACCCCCAAACTCTAGACCTTACCCCCTAAACCCTCAAAGCTTTGGAGAACGGTTCGTCAACTATAAATCCCCTAGTTTAGGGTCCTTAACGTAATGCAGGATTTATATCATCAACAGTAAACCCTAAACCCTTATAGATCCCTTAAAGGAACCCTCTAAAGGTACCCCTATAGATCCCTTTAAATTGCTTCAGGCATGGGATCTCCGGCTGTCCATGGTGGACGGAGCCCGAGCTGAAGGCTCCAGCTGCGAGGTTTTGGGGCTCTGGGTTTCGGGTTTGGGTTTAGGGTTTAGGGTATGGGGCTCAGGGTTTAGGGTTTGGGTTTAGGGTTGGAAGTTTGGGATTTGGGGGGCGGGTTAGGGTTCAAGCATAATTTGATGTTCAGGGTTCAGGGCTTAGGGTTAGATTCAGATGTTCATCCAAAATGTAGCCCCCCGCTGAAAATACTCCCTGTCATGCAAACCGTAATATTTGCATCCCATCCTGAGCCCTTTTCGAGGTGGGGGAGTTTATTACTCAGGGTCTGCATTAATCTTGGCAGAGGTGTTAGGGGAAGGAGAAGCAGCAGCATCAAGTGCGTACTTACTGAGCCTCAGTCAGGAGTGTTATTCTTTGTAGGCGTCTCCCTCTTCATATGACTACTAGTAGTGGTAGCAGCAAGCGCACCGGCGCCAACAGTAGGAGCAGTCGCAGTCGTCGTCCGTCGTCCGTAGTCGTCGACGCTGTAGTAGTCGTAGTCGTCGTCGTCGTGGTAGTAGTAGTCGTCGTCGTCGTTGTTGTTGCAGTTGTAGTTGTTGTTATGATGGTAGCAGTCAGGAGGAAGGCAGCCGTAGTTGGTCATGCTTCTGGTACCGGTTTTTGGCACAAGCAGTTCGCGAGGATATGGTATCGCCCCTAGAAGGTAGCATTTCTAACAGAACATTAGCAACAAGTAACACAGGGAACCGCAATGCCCATCACCATCAGTCTATACAGTCTGTGGACGCTTTCCAGGCCTGGCTTGCCTGCAGTTTCTGAAAAGGATCCGGTGCTCGGTTTAGGGTTTAGGGTTTGGGGTTTCGTGAGGTTCGGGGTGCCGTGAGAAGGGTTACAGCTTGAGGAGAACAGATGACAGCCTCGAGACACCTAGAGGTATGGCTGCCCGTTTTTTTGTTTAAGTAAATCACCAGCGCATCAGCTTGACCCTGACGGCAAGCGCCAAGTCATAGAACCCAAAGCCTACGATAGAATCTGCCGGAAGATCAGGAAGCACTACGATACAGCGACTGGAAGTAGGGTTTGGGAGTATGTTGCGTGGATAGCACTACGAACTATTCAGGCCCCTGTACTATATTGGTATTTCTCATCGTTTGGTTTGTCCGGCTTTCGGGATTTAGATCCAACAATGTCCCAACTCGCTAAGCCGTATGAAGATCTCTGAACGAGTTTCGGAATTTAGAGATTCTGGGATGCTCTGATTGGAAGCATGCTAGCTTCGACCTGGCGGCTCTATTCCTAGATTATACAAGAGCAGCGAGGGGCTTCTATGGGATCAGTATGGAAAGGTTCTTTCTGCAGGATTTACCTTGCAGTCGAGTTTATCCCGGAGCGCATCGCCCAAAGCTCGCAAAGAAGCGACGCGCCCCCCGACGCTAGTCCCTGGAGATTGGTGCAAAAAGTGATCGCACCAACTGCCTTACCAGGGAGAAGAAACATGCTCATTGCCGTCCCTGCTGCTTCGGACATGGGCGTTGGAATTGTGACTAATGGTATCGATTATAGTCCCGCTGTACTTATAGTAGAATATACCCACAAGTATTAGACACCCGCAGTAGTCTTATCCGGAATGTGCTTCAAACATGAGTTATGGCCTGCCAACCCTAAACACGAAGGCCGAGATCCCAACGACCCTAAGGCCTTTACCTTCAACCCGAAATCCTACACTCCACATCTTTGCTAGGTTAAGCCCTTATGTTATGTTACTGGAGGACCCTGGGAGAAGCCAACCCCGACATGCCGGCGATCTTTCTTTCACCGCTGCTGAAGCCGGAGGTGGCTAGAGTGTCATTCTATGCGGTGGGGTGAAGATTTCCTGCACTGTGGCAGCATCAGGAGGGTTGGGCTAAGATCTCAAGACAGAGTTGACGAAAGTGTTCCTCAAGTGCAGGTGCTTTGATGAGTGATTCGACCTGCAGCAAAGATGCTGGGGAGTCACTGGAGAGCTTATTCCAACAAAATGCTGTCACCGCACGATATGAAAGGGAGAGGTGTGTCGGTACTGTTGCTCTTGCAGCTGCAGCAACAACAACTGCAGCTGCTGCTGCTGCCGCTGCTGTCGGTGGTGGGGGGTAGTGGTTGTTGCTGCTGCTGCTGCTGCTGCCGTCACGATGCTGCTGGTGTTTGGGATGATGGTGATGATGATGATGATGAGGAGGAGGAGGAGGAGGAGTGCATGAGCCGTGTGCCATGCTGGTCCTTGTGGCGACTCTGAGTATGACGGTTGCGAGGGTGTTGTCTGATGTTGCCCATGCGAAGAATGACGACTATGATGACGATGAGGAGAGGAAGAGACGAAGGCTCGACTCAACATGACGATGCAGATGCCGATGATGTTGACGGCGGCGTTCCTTGTTCGTTGTTGTTGTTGTTGATGATGATGATGATGATGAAAGATAGCCGACATCATGTTCATATCTGTGGCGACGGCAGCCATGATCACCGCAACATCAGCCACTATTGTAGTCTAGCATACTATAGTTACCGCACCAATGTAGGAACCTGATTAAGAAACCTTGGGCCTTTTTTAGGGTTCCTTACATGAATCCTACAATTCTGGGGGTTATATGGCCAGGGTTTCATAATCAGGTTCCTACAAGTAAAGATGGCCCATAGGCCCCATAGTACTTCCTTTTTGGTGTTCATATTTTAGAATCCTATAAGGTAATCCCAAAAGGGGACATTAATGCATTCAATTCTTGTGCAGGAGTGGAACGAGAGAGCATCGAAGGCCTGCGCGAGCCAACTGGGGGTCTAATTTTCAATTAAGAGTTCCCTTGAAGGCCTTTCCAATGGCCCTTGATTAGAGTCCTTATATATGGTCCTTTGTAGTGGGTATTTGGGATATAGTAGAGGGTAGTTGAGGGCTCTAGGTTGAAGGCAACTAACTTTAAGCACTTTAGCTTATCAAGGGTCCTGCGGAAACAGAGCCGGAAAGTATCCCCTTGCATGGTTTCAGCGTAGTTTAGGCAAGGTTTCAGGCTGGATGCCCCGACAGTGTTAACGAGCCGCCAAGGACATGATGTGGATTTGATGGATTTAGGGACTCTGCAATGCGAAGTTGTGCCCTTTCGTCGGGAGCCAGGCATATGACAACTTCAAGGGTTACGGCCTCGGCCTTGCAAAATGGAAGATGAGGCAAGCGTACAGAGGACAGCTAAAGTGTGTAGGGTTGTAGACATAGCAAAGACAGCACCAGCACATTACGATAGTACCATAACAGTATAATTTGTGCGCAGGTCGACAAGAGCCCTTAGTTGACTACAGTGTTGCAATGCCCAAGCCTTCAGCCCCCAATTCACACTCCCAAGAAGCATTGCAAAACTTCTTTTTGTGCTTATAGCAATGCAATAGAAATATGTTCAAGCAACTGATGGCCTGCGAGCTTCTGCTGACATGCCAGGCCCTCCTGAAAGCCGTCTTGTGGCTTCAGACGCACCCTGCTGCCACAGGCCGGAAATGGTTCTGGCTACTACCCGGCCTGCATAGTATTGCATTTTTCACGCCGAGGCTGAAAACGACGACTGCTGTTCACACAACAGCTGCCATTGTTCTTCCTGCTGCCGCTACTGTACTGCTGCTGTCAGTACTGTTTCTTCACGCTCGACATGAGTCGTTGTGAAACAAGGTACTGGTAGTTTTGCGTTAGTAGTAGCAGCAGCAGCAGCAGAAGCAGCAGCAAGAGCAGGAGCAGGAGCACGAGCAGGAGCAGGAGCAGTAGTTGTAGTAGTAGGAGTAGTAGTAGTAGTAGTAGTAGTAGTAGCAGTAGTTGTAGTTGTAGTAGTAGTAGTAGTAGTAGTAGTAGTAGTAGTAGTAGTAGTAGTAGTCGTAGTAGTAGCAGTAGTAGTAGTAGTAGTAGTAGTAGTAGCAGGAGTAGTAGAGTAGTAGTACTACTACTACTACTACTACTACTACTACTACTACTACTACTACTACTACTACTACTACTACTACTACTACTACTACTACTACTAGCAGTAATTGGAGCAATAGCAGTAGAAGCAATTGCAATGCCAGTGCTAGTGCTCGTACCAGTCCTAGTCCTGATGCTAGGGGTAATGCTACTGGCACTGGTAGCGGCAGTAGTTGCTGTTGCAGTAGCAGTAAGCAGTAGCAACAGCAGTAATCGCAGTCGTTGTCGAGGTTGTTGTGGTAGTAGTAGTACTAAGAGTGCTAGCACTACGCAGGTACGCAGCAGCCAAAAGCTCCAGTCTCTTGCAGCCGAAACCAGAGTCGCAATCCCAATCGTAGATTACCGAGATAGATTGAACATTGGCTTTATCATTCGAGAGTTTGCCCTACCGTCCTGCCTACACCGCCGCAGTTTGCTGGATCTTGTCGACAATTGGGGTGTCTTGCCTGGCGTCCACAGTTTGTGCAGAAGGTTGCCAGGACGTGGACTAGTCGTGATGAATCGGCCCTACATTAGAGCTCAACACGTTGCCTTCGTGAAGGCCGAGTTGTTGTGGGTTTCGCGACAACGGACGACGTTTGGCAATGGCGCGTGAGGCCTGTTCGTCCATGTGCATGAAGTTCCGTGCAGTAATAGCTCTTTCTTCCGTGTAGCAACAATTCTTTGAGTGCCAGAGCCGAAACCATCTGGCAGGAGCCCAGACAGCCTAAGAGCTAAGAATGGTGTCCCGAGCGAGGTGTTTGATGAGAGTTTCTAAACCGTAAAGTTCAAATGTTTGAAGTTGAAAAAGTGTCCAGCTTCTTACGTTTCAAAGGGGTGTGCTGTATTCTAGTTAAAAGTAATATATTTTATACCCCCAAACCCTATTCTCTTTGTCAAGGCCCCTATAGTACTCGTGGAAAGAAGCATCTAGCCAGGCCATGCTTCGAAGGTTTGAGGAGCCCCTGGGAGGCAAAGCCGTAGTCCCCAATGCACCCCACAAAAATTAATTTATAGTGGCCCTTATAGACCCCTTTAAAGGAACCCTTAAAGGAACCTTATTCCAATTATTGAGGCCCCGTACACTAAATCCCTATAATACCGCTTCTAGGACCCAGAGTAGGCCCTTATTCTCTTTTTTAGGGTTTAGGTTCTCTTATAACCCTCCTTAACCCAAAAAGGGCACCCTTTTTATTCCTATGTTACTCTTAGGCTTAGTAGTGAACCCCAGAAAGTTGGAACATCGATTTAGGATGATTCATGCTGGGATTCCCTATACTTTACTTTAAGGGCATGAGGCCAGTGATGTTCCAACTTTCTGGCTTCTACTGTAGGGTATAATCCTTAAGAAACAGCTAAAATCATAATTTTGCTAGGGTTCTAAGTTCAGGATAGAAAACCAGGGGAGCCCACTTCCACACCCTTTGGATGTCCCACAAAAGGACCCTAATTTTGACAACCACCCTAATATTTATATAGGGGAAAAGAAAGGCAGACAACTCCAAGCTGATTCTGTGGCTTCTTAGGTCGAAAGCTAGGTTCGAAGCTTCGTACACTTAGACTTCGGAGCCACCCGCTGGAAGCCTTCGTCCGCGGGTGAAGTCCTGTAACTACGAAGCATCGAGGAGGTAAAGACGAAAACCCTGCAGCGTGGGTTCATGGGGGAGTTTCCGAAAATTAGGGGGTACTTTATTTGGGGGTCCTTATAGTGAGGATCCTACTATTCAGGGTATTAGATTAGGGTCCCCTATTTTCGGAAACTCCCAACCCTCAACCCTAAACCATCATAGAAGCCCTTAAAGGAACCCTTATAGATCCCTTTAAAGGAACCTTATATTCTACATTAGGGTCCCCAAATTTCGGAAACTCCCATATTTGGGGCGGCCTTTCAGTCTGAGTGGGCCTGGGGAGCAAGCCTCAGCCCCAAAGCCTGAAAGCGTTTAGGGTTTTGGGTTTAGGGATTTTGGAATTTTGGAATTAGGGTTTAGGGTGTAGGGGTTTTGGAATTAGGGTTTAGGGGTTTGGGAATGAGGGTTTAGGGTTTATGGGTTTTGGAATTAGGGTTTAGGGGTTTTGGGTTTTGGGTTTACGGGTTTTGGAATTAGGGTTTAGGGTTTAGGGGTTTTGGAATTAGGGTTTAGGGGTTTTGGGTTTAGGGCTTAGGGGTTTTGGAATTAGGGTTTAGGGTTTAGGGGTTTTGGAATTAGAGTTTGGGGTTTAGGGGTTTTGGAATTAGGGTTTAGGGTTTAGGGGTTTTGGAATTAGGGTTTGGGGTTTATGGGGTTTTGGAATTAGGGTTTAGGGTTGAGGCTTAATAAGCCTTCAGCTCCAGAAGCCCCAAAAGCTCTGAGCCTTTCGGAACCGCAAGTGCTTGGAGGATCATGGGACTTAGTAAGTAGGGTTATAAGTATCTTAATTGGGGTTATAAGTAGATATAACTATAGTTACCTTACTTATAACTCTACTTACTAAGCCCCATGATCCTCTAAGTGCACGTGCAGGCGCATCCGGCACCCTGACTTCACAGGAGGGAGGGTTTAGGGTTTTAGGGACCATAGGCGTCTAAAGGATTTTTTCGGAATCGAGGGTTCATTTCGCTCTCAGGGCTTAGGACCTAGGGCTTATAGAGCTCCGCGGGTTTAGGATTTATAGGACTCTTCTACGGTTTAGGTTTTAGGGTTTTAGGGTTTAGGGTTGAGTATACTCTTCTGGTCTAGGGCTGTTTGATAGGCCTCCTAAGTTTTGTCGGGCTTCTTTAGGGTGCAGGGGCTCTTTGGATTCCGAAGTTTTAAGGGTAAAAGGAGGGACCCTTAATAAGGACCCCTAGGCATATACCCTTAATATAGCTATTCTATACCCATTATATATATATATATATATACATAGTCCATCCCCAATAAGGGTCCCTCCTTTCCCCTTTGAGAAGTATGAACATCTTGACTCCAGGATGCTGGGTACTCATGGTTTAGTATAGGCCTCGGCAGAAGTAGTAAGACTAATCCCCAGGATCCCTTACTTGGCATACAAGGTAAAATCTACCCCCAAAAGAGCCCTAAAACCCTAAACTTAAACCCTCAAAACATGATTCTAGACATTTAGGCACTATGTCTTGAGCCCTCTGGGTTAAGGATGGCGAGTTCTTAAACATAACGCTGATGTCGTCCTGTTCAGAGAGAGCCCACGATCTCCAAGCTCAGGGGATTCGGTTGTGAGGGCCGTGGGGCTCAGGGGTTGAAGCTTCATACACGGTGTAGGGTATAGGGTTTAGGGTTTACGGTATAGGGTTTACGGTATCGGGGTTAGGGTTTTGGTTGAAGTTTGGTACTGCGGAGCATAGGGCTTAAGATGTGGATTCAAGTTTGATTGGGGGGGTTCTAGGGCACACCATGTGGAGGGCTGTAGAAGCGAGGTGATGGGCTTAGAAAGGAAGTGATTCTACCTAGAATTGTAGAAAACTCAACAGTTTTGCGAATCCCTTACTTACGACAACTTTCAAAAAGGCGCCTTCGTCCCTGTGTTCTGCTGGCAGATGTGTACGGCAATGTGACACCAGAAACTGTTAGACCAGCCGTACTAATCATAACGTTTTGTTTGTTTTGCCTAGGGCTTCAGGCTTGATGAATCATTTTCAGAGGGGTATAGGCCTGAGGATTTAAGGGGGTTGGAGTTATAGAATGTTGCATTTCTAGGATTTGGGGTTTCTAGCACGTAGGGCCTTCTAGCAGGTAGGAGTTCCCGGACTTTGGGCTTGCCAGGTTTAGGACCTCCTCTTGAAACCGGAAGGCGCAGCGGCGCACCTCCGCAAGAAATACCGTTTTAGGGTTTAGGGTTTATCGCGAACGCTGGGGGTTCAGGCTTTGGCACGGCAGCAAGTAGCACATAGACCCCGGTGCCGAAGCTGCAAATGCGGACCTGCCAAAACCTTACTATGATTTAAGGTAAAAGCCAGAAAGTTGGAATATGATTATCCTAAACCCTTTATGGTAAATCATAGGGTATCCTACCCTGAAACCATATTCCAACTTTCTGGAGTTCCCTTTAAGGTAGAATCCCCAATTAACAGGTTTTGGAAGGTCTGGGAAGCCCTTAGCCCTTTACTTGGTAGCCCTCATGCGCAGATGCAACTAAGGCACCAATACTGGAAGCTGGTCTACTCATCTGTGGAGCCTTTCCTACACAAGTGCCTGAAAGCCTTTCTAGTTTACAAGCTCAGGAGATCCACTTAAAAGCCCTAATTAAGCCCCACACCTGGACCTCTCCCTTAACCCTGAGACTTGATCCCAAACCCACAAGTTAAATTCGTAACTAAACCTTAAGATGCGGGAATAACGGGAGCCATAGATGGGAGTTTCCGAAAACTAGGGGTACCTTAATTTGGGCCCTTATGATAAGGATCCTACTATTTAAGGTACTATATCAGGGTCCCCTATTTTTGGGAACTTCCAGATGTCTCGCCTCAAGCCCATCCAAATAGCCGGGCCTCATCCAAAAGCCTTGCCATTGGGCCCTTGAAGCCTTCGTACTGTTTGGGTTGTTTATAAAACCTATAAAAAACCTATGTTTTCTTAAAAAAAACCCAATGTCCGACTTGCAAAGAAAATGGGTCCGTTTCATGGTTGGTGGATCCCTAAACAACTCTGGCGGCCGCAGTAGCCAGGCCCTCAATGTGACCTACTTCTTAGCAGGCACTCGTTGCTATAAACTCTAGTATTGATTTCTTGGAAACCCTCCAACAAAATTAGAGTTTGGTCGGTTGAGGTATACTCGGGGTCTGTCAAACTCGAAGGCCTTGCAGAGGTCCAAGTCGAAGAGTCAAACAAGATGGGAGGAAGTTCTTCGGTTGAGGGTTTAGGGTTTAGGGTTTAGGGTTGGTTTGATGGCCTAAGAAGGAAAGATAAAACGTACCGAAACTGCAACGACCCTTGGGTGTAGACAAGCAGAGCATTCGGATATGAACCAAGGATGCGGCAGCTGCTGAGAAAGGCGCCGTGACTGAACCATGAGGCATGTTGTCCGACAAGGACACGGAAGCTGGTTCGGGCTGTGATGCTTGTGAAGCTGTTGCTGACGTTTGTCGGCCCACAGGTGGTGAAGACGCTGCGTAATACGAGGAATGATTGGGGATAGTATGATGCAATTAGGCTATGATCAGGGCTCTCTGAAATATTATTTAGCCTTTTCACACCTCGCACCCCGGTCCTTGCTTTTACCTCCCGAAGTCTTGTAGCTTAAGCCCCACTCCGCCCGAGCATGTGGACCTTAAGCCCAACTGTTTTTTTTGCACCCCAAACCACATAAACTTCAGCCGAGCATAACCTACCATGATAGTCGGTCAGGGTCGATTGCAAAACACAATACAAACATGTAAACAAAACACCCAGAAGTCAGTCCCCAAGGATTCTTCGGGGAGTCCTGCGCGCGGGGTTCCAGTGCATCAGCGAGCAGAGCATTCCAGCCGCAGTGAGTTTGTGGCTTCAGGGGGGATCGGGCTCTTGGGCTCGGGAAGTTTACGGGTATACTTGAGTTTAAGCTTTAGCTTTTGTCATAGTTGGGTAACATTCTACATTTTTATGGGTACTCAACCCCAATAAGGAATAGAAATTTAAAGTATTAATCCTATCCCAACCATGAACTAGTTAGGGACTTGAGGGGTGAGAGCCGTTTAGGGTTGGAGGGACTGGGAGTCCTCAAATCTAACTCGGATTGAGATCTGGCTAACATAGGGGGCCTAAATAATTACCTTTACTATTTTGAGGGGATCCTTATCACAACTACTGTATACTGGACCCCATAACCCTAGTCTAATTATTAAGGCCCCTTTTTTAATGCGGTTTCGTAGTGTGGCAGTCCAGGGCCTAAAACCCAAAACTTTTGTATTTAGGATATCAGGGTTTAGGGTTTTAGGGTTTAGGGTTTTAGGGTTTAGGGTTTCAGGGGATTAGGGTTTTAGAGCTTAGGGTTGTAGGGTTTAGGATGTAGGGCTTACCCTCCTGCAAGTGGTGCTCGCGAGTCCCTAAAACCCTGAACACAGACATGGCGCCAATGCACGCACGCAATCGGCGCACAGGGCCCTAGCAAAAAAAACCCTGAACCCTTTCGAGTGGGGCGGGCTCAGGACCTGCTTGCCCGCTTAGTGGAGGAATGGCCATTGCACATTAACAAAAGATGAAGCCCTTTAAGGACCGAGCTCCCTGACTTTACCAAGAATTTCGGTTTGAGGGTGTAGGGATGGTTGTTTGGGGGAGCCTCGGGAACAATCTTCAGTAGGAGATGGCGATTCGGGGTTTGGAGATTCCAAGCTGAGCCCCAAAGTCCGTGGTCCAGATTCTGCGCCTCCTTGGCGTCAGTGCAAGGTTTTCGGCACTGCTGGGTCGCTCAGGTCCCTCCTGCCCCTTGGCTTTGGTTGAGGTTTGCGTCTTCCCTCAAGGCTTATGTAGTGGCTATAGTATAGCTGGCCTGGGGTCTTCGGGTCCTGGAGGCTCATCATGTTCTTAACCTCAGAGCCGAAAATATGGACGCAAACGCGGAAGTAGCCGAGATTTACTTTGAGCCACGGCTTCTGCGCTACTGTTGAAAGCTACTGCAGCGGGTCCTCTTCTGTGGACGCCGCCGTGACTTGCAATTACCGTAATACACTATAACAGACTGTTATACTCGGCTACCACAACTGCTCCATTGCATTCACAACACACTACCCTTCACTGCGTACTGCGCACTGCTTACCTCCTCTTACTCATTGCTTGGTACCTGCTACGTATTACAAGCTACTTACTACTTGATACTTGCTAGCTGACTTCTCACTGCTTACTTATGCTACAACTGTGCTATCTACCACGACCGCCTATGACAAGAACTACTCCTGCCCGTACACCTACCACTCCGATTACTCTACTGCCACCACCGCCACCACTGCCTCTCCTCTGTCTTGAGGATGACAACTCATTTTTTTCATTGGATGCCGCTGTCAGGTCCTTCGTCGATGCAGACCCGGAGAACGAATGGAACTGGAGTCTTGGGAGCAACAGGGTCTAGCGTTTAGGTGCCATTGACGCTTGGGCTTGGGTCTAGCTACCATCCTCCATCCTTTTGGAAGTCGGTTCTAACCCGTCACTCTACCCCAGTCCGAAAGCCTGCTCGCACGCGTCCAGGCTCGTTGACCTTGACGTCCAGCTGCAAAACGCTGGACTCGAGGCGGGGCTGGGGAGGAGGGCGGCGGCAGAGGTTTCCAGACTTGTTGCTCTTAGAGAAACCTGGCGGAACGGCACCGTATACTATATTGAAAAGGCTGCGGTGAGACCGGTAAAGTCGAAAAGGCAATCCAACCGAACATGCTGAAGCTGTAGCTCTTGCAATCATGCACTCTGTGCAAGAAGAGGCGGGCAGTCGTAACGGTAGTGTCCGTCAGCAGTAACAGCGCCCTTCTCGTGCTGTTGATTCCCATACCAAGTCATCACTATTATGATTCTTCTACGTTTTCACCACCATCATGATCACCATCGATCATCTTCATGGTCATCTTAGCCACCATAATCGCCATCGCCATCATCATGACCACAACATAGCACAACATTAACAGCGTCACCATCAACATCGTCGTGATCTGTCTAACGGCAAGTTCTTTTTTCATCATCATGGTCATGCGTTGCCGTCTCCAACTTATTCTGTAATCATGTTCTGCGTCAGTTTCATCATCGCATGCATGATGTTCCATCACCGTGTTTGTCGCATCATAAACTATTGTCAGAAGTTGACCCATGGCGATTGCAGAGTTGCCAGTTCTGCAAAATGTGCAATTGTTAGCTTGACTATCAATATGGGAGTTTCCGAAAATAGGGGGACCCTAATCTGGTACCCTAAATAGTTTGATCCTTCTTATAAGGACCCCCAAATAAGGTACCCCTCGTTTTCGGAAACTCCCATATGTCAATTAAGTCCCAGGACTTTCTGAAGCCATGTACGAAGAACTTCTTATGAAGGTAGGAGGAGTGGTACTGGTAGCAAGCGTGCTTATATAGTAGCATCAAAGACACGAAAGATAGCACGTGTCATCGCTATGTTGAAGTTTCAAGACAGTAGGTGCCCCCGATAGTCGGGCCCTACCCAAAACCCTGAACCCTAAACCCTAAACCCCAACACCCAATACCCTAAACATTAAGATCCCGTCATATTGTAGCGACAGGCCAGTTCCTTGCAAGGGATGCTCAAGAAGCCTCTCAGTCCCCATGATGGGGTTTAGGGTAGTAGGGTTTAGGGATTTAGGGTTGTAGGGTTTAGGGTAGTAGAGTTTAGGGTTTAGGGTAGTAGGGAATGGAGGAATGGAGTACAATCATAACTACTATTACTACCATTCTTCCATTCCCTACTAACCAAAGGTAAGTACAGCTTCCGCACTTCGAGCAGCAGCATGATGAACAAACAGCCGTGTAAGGAGCAACCGGGTCTGATCATATAACTAGCGAGCAATGATAGTCAGTCGTAATATTTAATTTCGTCGCTCGAGTTAGCGCCCCTTCAGGACCTGAACTTTAAGAATGCCAAGTCGAGATGTCTGGAGAGTTCTGCAGCAGCAAACAGGATTTGGGTTTCACGAGACCCCTGTATCTGTTACAATGTCGCAGGTTGTTTGCATCCTAAATCCTTGCATCCTAAATCCCCCAACCCCCGCGCACAACAAAAAAGAAGCCTAAAGCCTCAACGCTATTCTTGAAAGGTGCTGGCCTGTGCCTCCTGGGCAATGCCCGATGCTGGGACTGACTGTTGCAGTTTTGGGGCGAGTGAAGCCCTACTGATGGGCGTATGGCTAATTATTCCTTTTACTACTACGATTACTGCTACCATTGCTCTCTTTAGTAGTAGCATTACCGTCTGAATACTTAGTGACCGTACACCCTTATAGTCGGTATAGAATCATATACATATACCCCGAAAGCCTGGTTCTAATCATGAAGGCCCCAACACCGAAACCGTTTGTGATTCTCTCACCGTAAACCCCTAAACCCCTAAACCCTAAACCCTAAACCCCTAAACCCTAAACCCTAAACCGGACATAGAGGGCCGCCTCGAACGAGTTGACACCCGCAGCGTTGAAGCTGCCCTTAGACCCTGAACCTGCGAATGGAGTCAAAGGTGCATTACACTTAAAAGACCCTGAACCTACGGAGGTATTCCTAAAAGCCTAAAACCATGAAACCGCAATTAACCGTGATTCCCTTCGGAAAGCGGGAATCAGGATGAGCGGTGATGAGCCAAATCGATACAGCGAACAATCTTCAACGGTTTAGGGTTTAGGGGGTTAGGGTTTAGGGGTTAAGGGTTTAGGGGTTAAGGGTTTAAGAGAAAGCAGGCAGAAGAAACCAAACGTCAACACTCGTACTTCCGGCGGGGCTTCAGCACTTACATGCCGTTAAAGAGACGAGATTTGGTGGTGCTAGACTCGGCGAACCCACCTGCTCTTGTGAGGGGCAGAAGCCCCTATTGCGATCAGGCAAGTCGCGGCACCGTCATAAGTCACACAGTCAACATCGAAACCTGCTACGCATTACAATGATGATCCAGCCAAAGAGAAAAGCATCTGCTAGCGAAAAAAGGGTCATTGCGACAGTCTCTCGGTTCTGACATCTTCCTGACAGAGGGCCCTACACTTGGTACCTAAAGCTTAAACACTGGAACCTAAACCCTACCTTAACCCTGAATAACCTACCTTTTTAGGGTTCCTTATTGTGATCTCTTTATGTAAGTCCTTAAAAATGTAGGTTCTTCGGGGTTAAGGTAAACCCTATTGGAGTATGCAAGGAACAGGACTACCTGACCCGGGCCACGCTCTCTCGGCACCTGGCAGAGAAGCACCAGGCACGCTTTGTTCATCTTGGTTACACTAACCCCTATTCTAACACTACACCGACCTAGCGCTGCAGGCCCCAACCCCTATACCCTAAACCCCTAAACCTTCAACTGCGCTAGCTCCTGTGCGGAGGTGGAGATGGCAGAATTTCTGGAGGGCAATCGCCACGTCCACTGCCTCCCTGGATCAAACTGGTTCCAGGCGCTCACTTTCCTGGTCGCAGCAGGTAACGGGGCTTTCTTTGCGAAGCGTGCAAGAAGTCCCCAAACCCTCAGGCATGAATGGCAGACCTTGACCTTAAGTTTGCAAAGGTTTTAAGAAGCGTACCGGAAGGGGCGTCTGGAGTTACCACTAGGTTGCCAGCGCATGATGCATGGCCCGAAGTAATGAAGTACTCGTGTGAGCACTGTAGATATATGTCTCAAACGACAGTCAGGTCACTAAGTAACCTCTCACCCGACCTCTTCGAACCTTCTGGCAGTGGGTTGTATCTAGTATCCCACGCTTCGCACATCCCTGCCAGACAGTCTGAGGCTAATCCCAGACCCTGAACGTGAAACTCTCTACACCTCCCCTAAACCCTAAACCCTGCAACCATGCAGTTGGAGAAGGGCCCAATTTAAAAAGATAATCCCTCAGCCCTTGACGTGATAAACCCTCTACAGACTGAACTCCAGAGGCCGAAGACCCGGGGCTTGAATCCCGTAGACACAGAGCCAGAACAAGAAGGTCGGGTTTAGGGTTTAGGGTGAGCCTCACCTCCGAGCTTCTTCCGTCCCCTCAAAATTATATGGGCATACCTCCAAATCCCTTCCGTCCCCTTAAAAACCACAGGGGCATGAGTCATTAAAAGCGTGGCTCCTCACGGTCCCCTGGTTGATCTGCCATCATAATACCTCCAATTTAGGGGTTTAGCGGTTTAGCGGTTTAGGGTTGAGAAATTTTTTGGGTTTAGTAAGGGGCTCCCAATCCCAGTCGAAGAATTTAGGCCTCCATGGCACGGCTCCTCCTGCAACTCCAAGGGTGAAAGGAGGGACCCTTAATAAGGACCCCTAGGTATATACCCTTAATATAGCTATTATATACACATTATATAGCCGACTATAGGGTAGGGGTCCCCATTCAGGGTCCCTCCTTTTCCCCTTTGAGCAACTGGGTGTCCTTTGGTTTTGTGGCCGGTCAGGGCTTCGCCCCTGGGGTTCCCAGAACCCATCGTCCGAGTTCATCGCTTTGGGGAGTCGGGCTCACCGGTTGATGCAGGGGCCTTAATAATTACCTATACTCTTTTGGGGGCCGTTCATTATAAATATGGTGGAACGGGCCCCCAAATCCTATTCTAATTATTAAGGTCCCTACATTAAGAAGTTTGGTGAGTTGATGGTTTCGGGTCTGAGTGTCTGTACAGGTACAGGGGTGCGTGTGAACCCTTGTTTAGGCTGGGCATGCTACCTCATCTTGCAAACGTTGGCGTGTACGTAATTGCATTTTGGTTGTTGGGGGACCTCTTTTTCTGACCCCCTGCGTCTTTCTTCTGACCCCCATCTCCGGGGGGCATCCACGCCCCCTCCCCCTGCCGGCCCCACTTTGCTTCCGATCTGCATTCCGACTCCCTCTGTTTTTTTGCTGACCCCCTATATCTTCCCTCAAACCCCCTGGATTTACCCGTGTCGCGATCCCGATCTCGTGGGTCACCCCCTTTTATCTTTTTTGTGACCTCGGAAGTCTTTTTTTCGACCCGGCCGACCTGCGCCCGCAGCCCGGGTAACTGGACAATCGCGAGGTCGGACGACTGATGAAGGGGGGCCGTCCTACGCCATCTACCTGCAAGCCAAGCCATGACAGCCGCAAAGTGGGCAGGGGCTGCGCCACCCCTCAAGCTTCCCCTGCCTGGGAGCCGTGCCAGAGTGCTTAAAACGCAGAGGTTTTGTTGCAAAGTGCATCATGGGATCATTGCGTTTACTGTGCCCCCATGACCCTGTTGCTGATACAAAATGCAGGCAAGTACAGGTTATCCCACGAAAATATAGAGGAAGTAGAGATGTACTAGGCAAAACATGGAAATACTGAGAGAATTGTTTCCGAAGGCAGAATATGGAAACTAGAGTTTTTTGATATGAAAAATTTGTTGAATCCAAGACTTTCCTAGGGAAGGGATCGGCTCTAAAATTTGCTCTTGTTCTTCCGGACTTTGCAAGCACCAGGAGAAGGCCGTTGCTGGGAGGATTGCATTATTGAAGGTTGTTTGTTATGCGGAAGAACGTTTTTTGTTAGGCTCCATCAGGATGGATTGACATATTGCTGTCCGAAGGCCGAGTTTTATTAAGGAAAGTATGGCTTCCGTCTAAATCTGCGTATCCGGAGTCTCGTGGCTCGCAGAGCAAAGCTCGCCCAATAAAATGCTTTGATTCAAAGTTGGCTGTCCTTTTCGCAGCAATCGCAGGGTCTCTTCTCTGCAACATTGGAGCGGTCGCAATAGTTGTAGTTTTGTCATCTTGCAATGTTGAGGCGGTCGCAGTGCGTGCAGTTTCTGTCTCTGTAATGCTGAAACGGTCGCCGTACCTGCAGCTTCTTTCTTTCTGCAATGCTGAAGCGATCGGAGTACTTGGCAGTTCTCTGTCTCTGCAACACTCGCAACTTCTTTTTCACCGCAATACTGACTCTGTCGCAGTAATGGCCCAGTAATGGCACTTTCTCGCGTGTTTTGCATCTGAATCAAGCTTAGCTCTGAAGCAACGTGATACTGCAAACGACTACAAAAAAACAAACAACGTTCGACTCGGCAACGAAGAGCCTAGAGGAACAGCAGGAGTGGGGGCAGGAACAAGAAGACAAACCGTAGAAAAGTTCACTAAGCCGATTTTTGTTGTTGGCCATATGGCCCCCAAGCCAGCGCGCAGTGGCCGCAGCGGCACAAGCTTCTTGCCCCAGAGCTTTCTTTTGGGTTAAAGTCGTCCTTTCCGTAGTAGTTAGCATGCCAGTGGCCGACAAGGGAATTTCGCGAGGTCTCCGCAGATGCTGCAGCAGCCACATGGAAAAATGTATTTCAAGGCTGTCATAGCGCGATCTGATTTTTTCCAATGGGTGCGACTGATCGTGGCTTGGTCCTGGCACGAAGCACAGCGCTCCAGCAGTTGCGAATGAAAGTCTAAGGAAGCAAAACGCAGACGAGCACGACCACCAGAATCTTTCTTGCAAAGTGCCATGCTCTAGCTAACGGCAAGGATCGTTTCTGTGTTACAGCTCGTAGCAAGCCGTAAACCTTCTCTGAGCGGCAAGCCGCCGCGTAGATCGCAGACCCCGGCTCGAGGGCACTCGTTCGGGCTGTGTGGCATGTGCGGTGGCAGTCGCAATGGTCTAATTCTAGGACCGACGGGGCCGAGTTACTTGACGGCATGCAGGCTGCCTCGTGTGAGTCTTCCGCAAACAGCCAGATGGATTGAGTAACCGTAAATCATGCAGCTTTGCAGGTGACAGTGTGACCCAACAAGAAGACGCAGCGCACATGTACATGTTATGAGCAGTGTGAGCAGGCGTGCTCCGGTGGCAGTGGCAGGAAAGCGGCTGGTCGGGGTGGCAGGACTCGCAGCTTGGAGCGCAAATGTGATCAGGGAAGGTTTGGGTCAGGGTCACGAACGAGAGCCCCACCGGTGAGTTCACCGCAACGACGAGACCGCTGCAAATTGCGGCAAGCTATGTGCAGTGGGCTGCTGCTCAGCTGGCCATGGCAGGACAGCGACTGGACGGGGTGGCAGGAGTCGCAGCTGGGCTTGCGGATGTGCTGAGGACAGGTTCGGATTGGGGCCACCAGGCCATGACAGTCAGAGAAACCGGCCGGCTTCGCGTTGTGTTGAGGTGGCAATGGGGTACACAGAAAAGGACGGAGGTGTTTCTCGGCGAGACGCGTTTTGTGTTGAAGTCTGCTTTTGCTCCACCATGCTGCCGACAACGAGGTCATGGCGCGACAGCAGCTTGCCTAGCGCCACTGTGAGAATGCTTGTCTCAGCCTGAGCAATTAGCCGTTCCGAACTGCGACGAGCAAACTTATCTGTGGTGAGGTGGAATCAGCAGGACATCTAACATAGGTCCTGCTTGTTCTGGGTCATGTAAGGACCCATGAGAGCTCCGTGCAGGCCAACGCCTGTGTCCTCTGCGGCGTCCCTTGTCTGTCACAGGTAGGACAAGACCTTCAAAAGCACGTTTGTCGATGTCAGAGCAGCAGAGGTCGGGCAGTGCCAGCAAGTACTTCGGGCCGCCTTTGTCAACGTCCGGAAGCAGCAGGAAGTGTCTTTGTTCTTGGGCACACGGGCTGGCTGCGGATGCTCGTGAGGTTGCCGGGTGGCAAAGGCGCCCAAGCAAGTGTAGACCCATATATATATATATAAAGTTGGTGTAGATGCCGTCGTCCTTGACCCACAAGCGGCACCATTGAGCAGCCAAGGCCAAGCCGGTCCTTAGCTGTTAACAGGTTCCTTAGCTGCACAGGCGAAGCAGGCAGCGAAGCTGAGCCCGGAGGCTGCCTTACAGGCCAGACAAAACATGCACTCCTAGAAGGAGAGAGCGAGAGCACTCATGAGCATTAACTGGTGACCCCCGCCCTGAGCAAGTGTAGACCCTGCCATCGCCAAGAATAAGGGGCATCTTGGTGAGCACGGCTTCATGACACCGTGCTGTCTTGGTACACCTAAGCGGCTGCGGGCCAAAGCCGCAAACCCGAGGACCCAGCTGTTCACCGGGGAAGTGATGGCTTGCAAGAAACATCGAGACTACGATGAAAACGTGCGGAAACAGATCGGACCCTGAGCTATAAAGCACACTGTACAAGTAAGCAAATTACCCGCAAAGCATTCTCGGCTGCAGCTATTGCTTGAGTCTATTGCTTGTACCGAGGTGAAGGGTGGGTGTTCCATGACGGGACTCACTATTCCTTCGTGAGTTTCAAGCATATTTTCCGTAGCGGTGACCAGGTTTTGTTTTAGCTTTCAACGGCCCCGCCGCTTTGACGACAAGGCGGAGGCCGTAGGCGTTCAACTGCGGGACCAGTAAACCAGTGATGGGGCGAATTGCATTGGCGTCGGGCGCTGTGGCAGATAACGCAAATTTGCGGGGAACAAATAGGTTGTTTGTTTGCGTGGTTATTACTCACCTGCTGATCTATGGATTTGTGTATGCACGGGATTCCGAATTTGTGGGAACCACTTTCCTAGCATTCCTTGCACAGGGGTTCGGAATGCTGGTGCAGTAACCATGTTGGGAAACTCCTCTGCCGTAGACGGTGCGGGCCGGTTGAAGTAAGCAGCTACTGGCGCTAAATCTGGATAGCCCGTATAAGCCTTAAGCCTAAACCTAAAACCTAAACCCCCAAAGCCCTACATGTATCTTCACCCGAATACGGAAAGATTCAACTTCATCCCCCAGGACCCCGAAACCCTAAACCCCAAAACCCCTAAACCCGTCACCCACCACCCGACATCTGCGGAAGCTTCGCCGAAGGTGGCTCAAAAGGGCCTTGTGGCACCCTGGTGCTTCCGAAGGGATGTTATGCAGGCCCCTGGGCTTCTTCACGCAGAATGGTAGTTCTTGACAAAAAGTAGGGTCCCTTCTTAGGTCGGTTTTAACAAGGGTGCCGTACTATTTTGGGGACCCAAAAGGGGACCCTAATTTAGAGAACTACCCGCATAGGAGTTTCGGCATTCAAAGTGTTGATTTAGGCTCTGGGTTCTAGGGTGTCGGGGCATGTCGAGGCAGAGGGTTTCGTGTGTACAGCAACTAGGTCTTAAAGGGGACTTTAGACCCCACACCCAGGATCCAGCCCCGGGTGTCACGTTGATACGGGTCCAACTTCATCCTTTACAGGGCTTGGTTCGAAACTACTAAATCCCTGCACCCTGAACGGGTCACAAGACATGGTGATGGGAAAGTGTGAAGAGCATAGGTGAACCGGGTGGCTTCGGTTCATACACAGTAGTGTAAGCCCCTATACTGTATGGGATGCTTGCGGAATCTCGAAGGAGTGGGTCCCGTTCACTTCGCAATGTGGTTGACGGCTGAGGGTTAAGAGTTGCAAAATCCTTCCTAAACCCAACGCATGCAACCCCAATCTTCTTGAGTCTTTGGATAGTCCACGTCCTATGAAAAACAGCCCTTAGCTTTGGAGGTTCATGGGTAGTTACAAGTGGGGTTATAAGGGTTACCTTACTTATAACCCTAGTTATTATAACTACCCGTGAACCTCCAAATGGAGGTTTTTTGCAGGGCTCAAGCTGGTTGAAGGCTTTTGAGGCTTTTCAGGACCCAAGGCGAGGGGGCACCAGGATTCCCAGCATCAAAAACCCCATCACCTTCTGCCTTAAAGAACCTTCACACTCCCAAAGCTCAATTCCTAAAGACCCTAGTGAGACCTCAAGAAATCCCTATGTGGAGGTTCATGGACGAATAGCCCCACTTACAACCCATGAAACTCCAAGTACACGTTCAAATCCATGGCGAGGCATTTCGCCGGGTGAGCCGATGGTGGACCTCCTTGGATCCACGGAACTTTGTTGTACCCGAGGAATTCACGGGGTCATAGGGGGGTCAAGGATTTGAGGGCTGCGGGGTTGGGGACTGGCATTAGGAATTGGGATTTGCGGTTTGGGCGTTGGGGTTGGGGTTTGGGTCGAGGATTTACGGTTGAGCGCTGGGGAATTAGGTGTCGTTTTCAGGCGGTGTTGGGTGTCGTAGTGCGTGGGAAGGGTAAGGTGTCGGTTTTGTCAAGGATACATAATGTGCGTAGAGTGCAGGTGCACATGTGCACACATCGCGCTTGTCAGTTCTCAAGCATATATGATTTGTATCCACAAAAGCTGAGCCCTACATAGTAGCGGTCGTAGCACTTTTTCATCCTTTTAAGGCCTGTCTAAGCCAGGGGCAGCCTACATTCAAACCTTTTGGGCTATGCTCATCAACCCCTGTCCTGTCCAAAACCCTGAAACGCAACAGGAGGGGACATTCCTCGCGCTCTTCCGGAATGGAGCAGCTACTTGCCCAAATTGGGCCACCGACAGCAAAATCCTAAGCCCGAAGAAACAAGCCCTTAATCCCTAAGAAAAGGTCCAAGCCCGCAAGCCCTTTAGCCCTGAACCCCAAAACCCTCGGGCCCTAGAGCTCCCAAAATGCCAAAAGGAAAAGGCACCTGCGACGTTCGATAGGAGTCAGCCTCAGGCCAAAAAGCCGGGCTCAGTTGTATTGGGCTCCCAGTTAAAATGAACGTGGGGGCTCCTCTTGAATGTTGACAGTTGGGTTCGACCCTTGCCCTAAAAGTCCCGAGAAGCCTAGACTCCAGACCCGCTCGCGGCCGCTCGCGGCGACCTCTTCTGAACTCTGGAAACCCCAATACACCCAACAGAGCTCACCAAAACAGCCGAAGCCCCAAACCCAAGCCTGTGAATCCTTAAGGAAACCTCTTAAGGAATCCTCAAAGTCCCAAAACCCGAAGCCCTAGAGACGTTCTTGAAGAAGCAGATCACCTTAAACCTTAAACCCTAAACCTTAAACCCTAAACCCTAAACCTTTCCCGAGGCTGGGATTATGCCCTGGGACTCGGACTTCGATGTCAAGCTCTACACTGAAGCGGACATCACCATGGAAGGCAGGGTCCCTCAACGGCTGCATACGTTTAGGGTTTTAGGGTTTAGGGTTTAGGGCTAAGTCATTACCAAGAAAATTCCTTGGGGTTCCTATTTTCCCTCTAGTCTACCACACCCCCAAACCCTATTCTAGCTGTTAAGGCCCGTAAAAGTAGGCTGCAGGGTTGAGGGTTGGGGTTGCTGCTGAGGAGTGAAGAAGTTTGGGCGGCGGGCTTTGCTGTTGGAGATTCGGATCGGGGGTTGCGGGTTCCTGTTTTAGGGTTTAGGGTTTAGGGTTTAGGGTTTAGGGTTTAGTTTAGGACTTGAGGGTTTGGGGTTTGAGGGTTTTAGGGTTTCGGTCTCGGGGTTCATGCTAGCTTCAAGGTGTTAGTTAGTTGGAGAATCTTTCAGGGGCGCAGCATTGACGAGTTTGGGGTAAGGGCTCAATATTTCGTAGGAAGTGTTCTTATGGTCTTTGCATACTCATGGCATCATATACCCCAGCGCCCTGCTCTGGACGACAACTAAGATGCCCCTCTATCTCTAAATTTTGTTAGGGGGATGCTGTCAAGGCCGGATGCCTCAAACGGACATGTGGTTGAAGAGCTGTGCATTCGCTCGACCGTCCTTTGAACCATGAGCCCCAGTACCAGCACCTCAAGCCTCACGGAGCCCCTGAATCATCTTCACCTAGGACCTACAGTAGGCCCTTATTCCTTTTTTAGGATTCTGGTTCCCTTGTAGGCCCCTCTAAACCAAAAAGGGCACCCTTTTTATTCCTAGGTTACTCTTGGGTCTAGTCACGGGCTCTTTGGGTTCGGGGTGTCTAAACCCTCAACCAGATCAGGTTTCCCTGAAAATGTCCTCGCTCATGCAACTTTAAAGGGAGATTGTTGAGGGCTCTGTGGATGCGGTGGCCCTGGGAACCATTCCGGAGTGAGTGGCTCTTTGCTGTCGTGAATCAGTGCAGCGGGCTTTCTGAAGTTGAGTTTGAGCTTTATGGTCTGTGCCAAAGGGATACTGTCCTAGTCGGATTTTTGGTGTAGGGTTAACACAACAAGAGTTCCAAAGCCCTTGGAGGCTTCATGAACCGGACGCAGGAGCCTGCGTTTCAATCAATCGGGACGCTCGGCTAAAATGTTCATGAAGGGGTCCGGATAGTTGCAACGGAGGTTGAAGGGAATGCTCGTTTCCGATGTTAGGCATAGGGTTCGCATGGCGATGCAGCATTGTGGATTCGAGCTACGGTTCCCTGGTGTTAGGGTTTCAAGCTTTCAAGCTCGTCCTCCTAAAGAACAACCCCATCCACACCCGCCACACCAACTGCCAGGATAGAAGCCTTTGCGTACGACGGCTGTGGCCAGGCAGGATCGTGCGGTGCAATCTTCACCTAGGAGCAGTGTATTTCCTAGGTATCAGCTATCACTGCATGAACAGAACTGCACAGTACGCCCTAAACCCTAAGATAGGGCTCTTTTGGGGGTGCCTGAATACAACTCTTGTAGTATAATTAGCCCCAAAACCCTATTCTAATTGTTAAGGCCCCTATATTCAGCCTAAACCCTGAAGCGTCAGCACATTTTTGTTTGCAGCTTTAGTGACTCTACGAGTTGGCTCCAGGCTAGTAGCTCTCTCTCGTGTTCAGTCGGCTGCAAGCTGGAGTGATCGAAACTCAAGGCGCTAGGATTGTAGGATGTATATGTACGTACGCATGTACGTATGTATGTATGTATGTATGTATGTATACGTCTATGTAATATGTACATGTATGCGCACGTGAGTGTGCAACTATGTGTATGCGCATGTGTATATGTATATGTATGTCTGCACGCATGTATGCATGTACTGTACAGATTTATATATACACATACATAGTTGTAGGTATTCATGTGCGTCTACTGATTTGTTTTTTATGTGTTTGTTGGTGTACATCTGTTTGCTTGCTCATCGTTCTGGACATGTATATGTAGATGCAGATGTATATGTATATGTATATGTTTGCGTGTGTACATATGGATATAGAAATATGTATATATATATATATATATATATATATATGTGCACGTGTGTATGTGTCAAGATGTACTGCTGGCTGTTGCTGTGCATATGATCATATCTCTCACTCTCGATGTTTTCTCAGTTCTATTCTGAATATTGCTTTGGGCACGTGGCAGGACAACTACGTCCTCTTGCGGCAGGCGAACATTGTACACCACATCGGTGGCTTGGTGCAGGCGTTTATGTTGAGCAGTTGAATCCGATATATGCTGAACTTCACAGAACGGAGGGTCGAGACATGTTTTGGCTTGCGGAAGAGATGTGCAGGTCTCTTAGATCGGAGGGAGGGTCACAAGCGAGTTCCGGTTCGCGTTTCTGACGATTGAATTCTAGCTGGGCCCACTAACATTTTGCGCCTAGCTACTCGTTCGCCCTCCGGGCATGGCTGTTTGCGCCGCTCTTTCAATCGTAGTCCTATAAGACTGACAACGACCTAGCAGGACCTAACATCAAGCCCCTGGGCGAGCCAGCGCATACCAGCCCTACACCTCGTTGCAAATGTCTTAAGGCCCTAGAGTGCAGCAGCCGCATATCTGCAATCCACCCAACTTCTTCCTTCATTTCACCGCTCAGGTGACGCATACGTGCGCTGTGGACGGCCGAGGCAGTTGCAGTCTCATGCTGAGCTACGGCTTAGGGCGTAAGTTCGTCTCAGCTTTTAGGATGTTCCCGGATCTACCGAATCTGAAGACCACACATCAGTCTACCGAAGCGTGAGACCCCACATGGGTGGTTGTCAAAACTAGGGTCCCTTTTTGGGTCCCTATTATAACACGGCGCCTATTATTTAGGGTAACCAAAAAGGGACCATAATTTTGACAACTACCCATATGCCCTGTAGGAGGCTCATCTGATGCATCTTAGTCCGCCTCTAGCGGCCCAGTAGCATTTCTGGAGGCTTTTGCCTCCTGAACCCTACGCCCCAGGCCCTCAAAAAAAGCAAAAAACAAAACGAAGCCAGGGAGGAGTTAGAAATTCCCGCTCTCGTCCCGCACAGTCGACGCCTCTCTTTTTCTTAAGACCAAGGCAGTCTCAGGTTTCAATAGCTCAGGGTTAGGGTTCAGGGGGGTTGAGCGTTTCGACAGGTGTCGGGGCTTGCGCCGGATGCTTGAGTTCAAGGCTGCTTGAGCTTGGCCATCTGAAAACTACATGACCAGTCCGTTTTGGGGTTTAGGCTTTTTGTGTTTTTCCAGGGTTGCCTACATGAGTAGACGAAGATCCCCAACGCCCCAGTCCAATCATTCAAGCCTCCCCATGGTAATGCAGACCCCCCAGCAGCCTAGTCGAATCATGCAGGGCCGTCTATGAAGCCCAGCAGCTCGAAAGCTTCCACGAGTGACAGAGTCCTACGGTTGATGATATGAATCCTGCATTACCCATTAAAAGGAATATGCCACAATTCCAATAGTTTAGGGTCCTTAGGGTAATGCAGGATTTATATCATCAACCGTAGTTGGAGGGGCCAAGAGTCATAACAGCAATCTCCGCCGAAGCTCGAAAACAGGCGTGTTCTAAGGCTTTTGTATTGGTCAATGGTAGCGTTTCCGGGTTTCAGAACGGCCCTAAAGTGCTCATAGTTTCCGAAGCCAAAGCCATTTGTTTGAGAATTTTGGCTTTGGGGCACCCCTAAACCGTATACAGTAAACGTCAAATCCTAAATCCCCGATCTCAAATCGTCCCGAAACCCAAACCCCAAACCTTCAAGCGCCGTTTCTTGACCTTCATCCCTAAATCCCCAAGCCCCTAAACCCCCAAACCCTTAAGCCCCAAGCCGTCAAGGCAGGAGCATCCCTGGAGAGCGTGGCTTTTTGGGACGGAGTGTCTCTTCTGGAACGTGTTGCGAAATCAAGGAGTAGGACATGGTATTGTAGCAATATAGTTACGTGGTCAAAAAATTAGCTATATAGCCTCTAAGTACCTCAATGTAGCAAGATAGGTACATAGACTCTAAGTACCAATATAGTAATTAGTTTAGTCCTATGGGTCATATAGACTCCAAGTACCGAGCGTGTTCAGTATTTTTTGTTGAGGTGTTTCGGAGCGATTTTGGGGGTGGGGCCAAAACTAAGAGGTTTTCGATGCATATGAACTTTACAAGGCTGGGAGAGCAGCCTCTCTAGCTCCAACCTTGCCACAGGCTCTTGCGTGTGAACACTCGGCCTTTGAACCCTTAAGCCCTGATGAGCCCTCCCCCAAAAGTCCGCCAGTCTGGCTTGAAAGCGGCGTCCAGCAGTTGGGTATTTGCATTAGGCCCTTCGCCCTCACATGTAAATCCAACCCTGAATCTATGGCCGTGAGTTGAACCCGAAACGTGAACCCTCGATCCAGCAGCCAAGGGTGAGCATTGGTCCAGACCACTTGCAGCACATCTTCTTCACACGATACAAGACGCCCGTCCAGAAGCTCTTTGGCACCCTGGCTTAAACTCCTGGCGCTATGTCATACTGTATGAAAGCACAGCAACATTGGCTAAGACCATGGTAGTAGCCATATGCATCATCAACATCTTCATCAGCAGCACAACAAGCCCGGACTAATGTGTCGATCGACGACGCTGATTGCTACGGTAGGCATGTGCGCGCACCGACAGCCTGTATATTCATCATCTTCTTCACCCGGTGTCCCAGACTGATCAATCCTACAGTAATCGCTCATGGAATCCTCAAGTCTCAATGCTACGAGCCTAATTGACTCCATGCCCTCAATACTAATCGGCAACCGCTGCCCCCTGAAACTGAGGTGTTGGTATTGTGGAGTTTGTTGTCGGGGGGTCATGGTCTTGCAGGCTTCAGCCTTTCACTAGGCCCTGATTGCTATAACCAAGCCATGAGTTGAGGAGATGGCATCCCACTGCAGTGTTTCCACACGGGGCATAACGCCTGCATGCCAGAATCTTGGATGCACTCTTCTTCGATGGTGTTAATATTTAGGATGCGTTGTGTCTTCAGTGGCGAAATGGGGGTGGTGTTAGGTGGTTGTCAAAATCAGGGTCCCTCTTTGGGTCCTTACTATACTACGGCACCTACTATTTTGGGGTACCCAGAAAAGGCACCATAGTTTTGACAACCACCCAGTTGGTGGGTAGGGCTCGAACTTCTATCCCGGTTTGAGGTAACAGCTCGGATGCCGAAACCTCCATAGATCAGAAATGGAGGATGCGGAGCTTCGGGTTTAGTAGGTCGGTTGTAGCAGGAAGTAGGATCCCAATAATTGGTCCCATATCCTGGAGAATGATTCCTGCTGCACCGTAATTATGGTTTAGGACTGAGCGGATGCATGAGTCCTACCCAGCATGCTGAAGTGAATTGGGCAAGACCTCAAGCAGCCTCAAGCCAACAAGCCCAATACAGGGGCCTAAATAATTCCCAATACTACTTTGGTGGTTCCTTATCATAATTGAAGCATAATATACCCCCACTCCTAAACCCTAAACCCTAAACCCTAAACCCTAAACCCTATTCTACTTCTCAAAGCCAACAACCCTAGACGAAGCCCAGGTCGAATCTGGAAGCCCCAACCCGGAACAGTCGATCCACGACCCCCACCTGGATCCCAAATGAGCCACCTGTTGGGGGAGTTCCTTAATATGATTTCTTTGTAAAGGATCTCAAAGAGTCAGGTTATTTGGGGTTAAGGTGGGTACCAACTGTTGGGGGCTCCGTTCTATGATTTCTTTGAAAATGAGTTCAAAAAAATCGGGTTATTTGGGGGAAAAGTAGGTACTAACTATTGGGTGTTCCTTGCTATGATGTCTTGTAAAAGTTCCCAACAAGTCAGGTTATTTGGGAGTTTCCGAAAATTAGGGGTACCTTATTTTGGGGTCCTTGTAATAAGGATCCTAATATCTAGGGTACTATATTAGGGTTCCCTATTTTCGGAAACTCCCAGATGTCTATGTCTTGGTTCCTTACTGTAGGAAACTAGTTCAACAGTTGCCTAGCCCTCATCTCGAACACCTTGCAACTTCGTACATGCACAGAAGCATAGCAGAGTTCAATAATCGCAGTTCTGCTGATAAGTGTACTGCAGATAAGAAGCAATAGCAACAACAAGTCGAGTCCCTGAGCCCTAAACCGCCTCGTCACCAAAGTAACAGTCATCCGAGCCGCGAAGTGTTGCTCGAGGACTGCACCAACACCTCCGCGCCCTGCGAATTCCCGGATCTCTCTGGGAAAATGGCTTTAGGGTTTAGGGTTGTTGCGGCTTTTTTCGAGTGTTAAAGGTTGGGATTCCAGAGTTTGGGGTTTCATTAAAAAGTAGGGGATTCAGGCGGTTGTCGGTTCGGGGGTTTGTGGTGTCAAGTCGGCTTAGGCTTTGGAGGTTCGGTGAGAGCTTGAGTAGTGCTTAGCGTTTAGTTTAAGGCAGGGACTTCAGGCCTCTTAGGGCCTTAGGGGTTATAATAGGGTTTAGGGCCTAGTTGCTTCATGTCTTTTCGGTGGAATGGTTCAGTCGCGTCCTGGCTTCGTGCAATTGAGTTAGTGACTGTTAGTGCTTAGGCCTTCGATTACTTTTCGAATGAAAGCTGCAGTATTACCTTAATATGAGGGGTCTCAACAAACTACAATACTGTTTTGGGGGCTCCTTATTAGAATTGTAGTATAATGGGCCCCAAAAACCGTATTCTAATCATTAAGGCCCCTATATTAACTTACGCTAAACCCTAAGGCTCAAGGCGGCCGTGATTCGCTCACTGGGCAGGTTGATACCACCAGACTCAAGTCCGGAATTGAAGTCGCACATCCCAGAAAATACTGTAATTTGTTGCCTGAACACCAAACCTCTTGCAGCGTCGAAATCAAACGGAACACATGCTTGCCGATGTTTGCCACAAATATAGTGGCTTCAATAATTACCATTGCTGTTTTGGGGATTCCTCACTATAAGTACAGTATAATGGGCCCCAAAACCCTATTCTAATTCAACAGGCCCCTGTAGTACGTGCGGCTGCAGGACACCTTCGTACATGTAGACTGAGCTTTCCTGGTCTACGCTGGCTCTTGGTCGCCGCAATAGGCGATCAGGGGTTCGTGTGCGCGTGCGTTTGCTCGGTTTACGATTCAGGGTTCAGGGTTTAGGGTTTAGGATTCAGGGTTTAGGGTTTAGGGTCCAGGTTGTAGGGTTTAGAGTTTTGTAGGAGGTTGATGTGTTCAGCAAAAGAGTTGTTTCTGCTCTTCACCCCAGCTGTGAAGTTGGAAAACAGTCCACAACGGCCAGACGAAGCCTTCAGCTGCATATTCTGAATAATGCAGGAGTCTATATTACTATTTTGGTGATTCCTTACCATGGTCATAGTACAAGTATAGCCTTCCCAAAAACTTCCCAAAACCCTAGTCTAACTAGTACCTGCTGTCTTACGGTTTTGTTGCTGTCTGGCGGAATAAGCTTACGTGCTGCAGCTGGACATTTCGAAGCACCCGAGCCAGAAGGCTGCATGCCGCGCACCAGACATCGGAAATCTTCGGGGATCAGGGACCTACGGCGATGTCCGAAGTGAACGAAACTGCCCCAACCCCCCCCCCCCCCATCCCGCCCCAAAGCGCAGTCCGAAACCACCGCGGCATAATACACACCGTGGGCCAACGACTAAGGCCCTCAAGGGAACTCCAGAAAGTTGGAATATGGTTTCAGGGTAGGATACCCTATAATTTACCATAAAGGGTTTAGGATAATCATATTCCAACTTTCTGGCTTTTACTTTTCTATCATGCTAGTGTTCGTCTAGGCAGCTTGAGAGTTGTGCCTGGGCCTCATACGAACACCGGACGATTTAAGCTTTAGACCCGGCATCGGTTTGACATCGGCCACGGTGGCCCCAACTTCAACTTAGGTGTTTAGGGATCTGCGAGTGATATACACAGGGGCCTTCATTTCCTCATGATTATAGTATACTGCGCCAACAAAGTCTATTCTAATTAATAAGGCCCCTGTATCAGGGATCTGCGAGTACCTCGATGCCCCAAACTCCAAGAAACTTCAGCCCTGTAAGCCAACGGTCATTGCCCCCTCGTAGAAACCATACAGGGCAGGAAAAGACCCACCTCACACACCACACCCCCACGAAAATGATGACACGTGATTTCGCAAGCCCGTAAGACCCTAAACCCTAAACCCTAAACCCTAAACCGAAGAGGTCTTAAGCCCCACGTCTTAAAACTTTGGAATCCCCCCAAGGTTCAACCCCTTTCTTCGGTCAATGCCAAAGTCTCTTGGGGCTGATCTTGGTACCTGAAAAGATTTCGAGTTCCCAAAGGTACCCTTCAGCACTATTCTGGGTTCTTGTTAACGGGTTACGATTTATTATAGATCCCTATGATGGTACCTTAAATCAAATCCCTTAACAAGAACCCAGTATTCCCCACCGGCTCTCTTTCCCGTTTCAGTGTTCTGGGGGTTCCTTATTATAACTGTGGCATACACTCTATCCCCAAACCCCATTCTAATTACTAAGGCCCCTATATTACCGCGTCTCTCTCCAGCTTCGGAAGGACCTGGAGAAGACCGAGCTTTGCGAAGTTCCGCAGTTTGGGTCAGCGGAAGATCTCGGACCGGATCAGAAAGACTCACGACCCTCAGCCTTAAAAAAGGGCCTACATAATTACCGATACTATTTTGAGGCGTTCCTTATTATAGCATGCTATACGGGCCATGAGGGTCGGTGGAATCGAGGGGCAACACTAGGTGCAGAACAACTCGGCACTGGTGTGGCTCTAGGAAACCGTGAAGCCCGAAGCTCGGAACCCTCAGCACTGAACTTTGTCGAAGTCCTACACCCTGCACACTGAAAAAACAGCTGCTGAAGCCGTTTACGGCCCGCTACTTGGCGGTTCAAGGGTAGTTATAAGTAGGGTTATAAGTAGGGTAGCTAGACTTATAACCCATATTAGGGGACTTATAACCCCACTTCTAACTACCCATGAACCTCCAAGTACAGCTCGCTAGGACTTCAAGAAGGGCCATCGGCAGCACGGCGGACTGAGAGTTTGGCGTTTCGCTACAGATGTTTCCAGGCTTACCATGCTCAGGGCTTCAGAGTTTCGGTGTATTTAGGGATTGTAGGTAGGTTTGGGGGTGAGGGCTTCTGGCTTAAAGGGGTAAGGGTGTTGGGAGCAATAGGGCTACCTCTCCCCCTCTCTCTCTCTCTCTCTCTCTCTCTCTCTCTCTCTCTCTCTCTCTCTCTCTCTCTCTCTCTCTCTCTCTCTCTCTCTCTCTCTCTCTCTCTCGGTCTCCCTGAATTTCCTCATGGGCTTCAGACAGCATTCAGGTTTCAGAATTTGCGACTTTGAGGGCAGACTTGGAGTTCTGGCATTGGCGGATCGTGGAGGTGGGGGTTTGAAAGAAGTCCATAATATATATATATATATATATATATATATATACATATATATATATATATCTATATATATATATATATATATATATGCATCCATAAAAGACAGCTAGCCTCGTCAAAATGAGGGCTAGGAAGGGCCTCATGGCTTTGAAAGATTGCTTCTCGCTTCTGTGAGCCTGGGTGGACACTAAAACTTGATGATTCCTCAACGGCCTCAAAAGCCTGAACCTTACGCCCTGCACTGTCGCCCACAGGTCTCCGCGGCATACGGCATGTCAGCGCACTCGGACCGGACTGGAATGCGAAAGTCACGCGACTAGGATGCCCAGTAGTACCCTTATTCCCTTTTTGTAGTCCTAGGTTCCTTATAAACTTACCCAATACCAAAAAGAGAGGCCCCTTTTTATTCTTAGGTTACTGGGTATCCTAGGCGATGGAGCGGCAAGGTCAACGGCGCCGTTAACTTGAAATCAGGGCCTGGTTCAGGGTCGTTTAGGCTAAGGGGCTCTTGGTGATTGCTTGCTGCAGAGGCCTTAGTAATTTCAATAGGGTTTTGGGGGATATTATACTACAGCTATAACAAGAAACCCCCCAAAACCGGGTTCTAATAATTGAGGCCCCTGCATAAGTGTAGCTGGCATCATCCGTCAGAGCTGCCGGAACACCATCCGAGACCCTGCTTTGCACGTTGGCTGGTGGAGCGGCAACATCGGCAAAAAGCCCGATCATGCACACCGTTGTTTTCGGGCGGGGGTGGGGGGGCGGGGGGGAAAAGAAGGGAAATACACAGAACATATATTTATATATATATATATATATATATATATATATATATATTTATATTTATACTATATTATACTATATTATACTATATTATATATATATATATATATACACATACATGCATGCATGCATACATACATACAAGTATACATACATACATACATACATACATACATACATACAGTTAAAGCCTCTGCTTATGTGTGTTATTACTATGGTTGTGATGGCAATACTATCATTACGAGTATTAAGCATGTTATTCTTATGATTGTCAATACTACTGCTATTGTGATTGTCATTTTTGTTGGTGGTGTTGCAGTCACAGTTATTCTTACTAATATGACTTCTCATCAGATAGCAACCGTGGTAAGTGTAATCATCACCCTTGTTATTACTCATGTTATGGTTGTTGGCTTGTTGATGTTATTCCTTTACCACTGCTATTACATTAAATATTATTGTGACTGGCTGGTCATTAGTTACACGATTATCATCATGACCTTTCATGATTGTTGACATTCTCCTTAAGTTAGTACTATGCCATTACTGTGGCTATGAATACTGATTTACTGGTATTGCTATTAACTATTGTTAAGTTTACCTATTTCTCGCCTCAGTACTCTTCGTCTTCTTCTGCTTTCGATTGTTCGTCTTCTTGTTCTTCTGGTTTGACTATGCTGCTGCTTCTTGGTATCGTTATTGGTGTCATCGTTGTCGTTATTGGTGCCGTTGCGGTCATCGTTGCTGTTCTTGGTATTGTTCTTGTTGTTGCTATTGCTCGTGCTGTTGTTATTTGTATCATTCTGCTTCTCCTTCTCGCAGTCTAGCAGTAGTCGTCGTCGCAGTATCGTAGTAGCAGTTGTTGTTGTCGGTGATGGTGGTGGTGGCCGTGTTCGTGTTTATGCTCGTGTTCTTTTTGGTGCTGGTGTTGGTGTTGGTGTTGCTCGTGTTGGTGTTGTTGTGGTGGTGGTTGTTGTTGCTGTTGATATGATTGCTGCTGGTGCTGCTGTTGTTGTTCGTGGTGCCACCGCGTCGACGAACACCGTCACCACCACCAAAGCCGCTACACGCCTCATCTTTTGACGACCGTCTACGTTGTGACGACTGGACTAGCAGGAAGTTCACACATGCATTCGGTGCGCGACCTTGGCTCGAGGTGCAGTAGCCACGGACTGCAGACTCTCGCTTTGGGTTCTGGGGGTGTACGGATTTAGCAGGGGGGTTGACATTTTCGGTATTGTGGTTCCAGGAGATGTTCCTGATTTGGATAGATTTGGAGCGGTTCAGATATGAAGTTTAGGGCTGCCCTTTTTGCCTTGGTTGGCTCTTACTGTCAGTCAGTGCCGCTGGGGCAGCAGACTGTGTTCCGTGGCAGGCGCGGGCTAGCTGAGACTATCATGTGAAGACTCGGTCGAAGCCAGAAAACCCGGTTTCTTATGGGGCAAAACTGGGACCCTTCACGAACCCCTCATTTGAGGAGATTCGTCAACTCGTCTTGAGTTCTGTTTTATGGTTTCATGATAAGTCGAAGCCTCGAAATCCTAAACCCTTCGAGCCCCTCAGCCGCAGCCCAAGATCCCGAACTCCTGAAGCACAAAAACCCCTGAAGGGAGCCTTGAACATAGGCCCTGCACCCCAACTCTGGCAACCCCCAAACCCGGAAACCCTCCCTCAAAACCGCACCTTTCTGGTGCAGGTTCGGGAATGACAGTGCCGATCCCGAAGAAGGCGAGACGTCGGACTCGAGTTCATGGGCTTCGGGGTTTTCACGGGTTTAGGGTTTAGAGCCTTTGGAGGCTTGGGGTTTGGGGTTCGCGGCTCTGGACTTTAGAACTTCTGCGCTTTGGGCTTTAACTAGCTTCCTGAGTGGCACCCTTTTGCCCTTTTTAGTTTAGGGTTTCCCTTATTAAGACCAAACAGCAGGAAAAAGGGTAGCCTTATCATAACTCACGCGGGCTCCGTCACTGGTGCACGGCGGACGCAGTGCAGCCAGCTGAGTTCGTGGTTTGGTCAGAGGGGTGAAGCACTAAAGAGGCCGGGCAAACGCAGCGTGCGAAGTCACTCTGCGTCCCTGTACAAACTGGCCTAGGGCCGCCCTCGCCCGAAGCAAAGCCTGCCCCTCAACTCCAATAACCAAACCGTCCAATGAGAAAGAGATCCCAAAATCACTCAAATCAATGCCACTACAAAACAGGCTCTGGAGCCGCAACTGCTTCAGGGCTGGTCGCAAAGCGCGACGAAGGAAAGAAAGTCTGCCGGCCACCGTTGGTGGAGCAGGCAAGAAAGCTACCGTGGTCGATGATACCCAGCCTCCCTCAGGACCAGCAACAAGCTACACCAGACCCTCTAAAACATGAAAAAGAAAAACCAGTTCGAGCCACGAAATAGCATAAGCATGGCAAGCCTTGGCGTCCTGTACAAAAAGTGCCTGGCAGACCTGGATAACAAAATCAGTTGGCAGATCACTTGGTGTCAGTGTCACTACATCTTTCCATCCGATCGGAACAAGCTCTTCCAAGTCACAACGCCTGGGAACCGAGTGTAGCTCCGATGGCTCCGTCGCCTCGTGCATGTCATCCTCCACATGGCCCGACGAGAGCCGGGAATCACAAGCTTCCGCAATGCCCAGATAGATGGCGGTGAGGGCTCGCTGTTGTGCCAAGGTTTGTTGATGAAATTCCAGCGCCGCACTGTAGGTAGCCGTGAACTCCACAGACCTGTTGTTGTTGACAAAAACAGCCAGAGTGTCGGCATGGTCGTTATTAACTGCCACCCAATCCTCGAAGGGGCCTTCAGTGAGTGTTTGATCCAAGTGTGAAGGAACATGTCGGACCAGGAATTGGTTACCGTCCAGTTGCTGCAGAAGCCCGGCCAAAATGCGCCAGAGGTCGTCGTCCGCGCAATGGTCCAAAGAGGAGCCCGCCAAAAGCTCATCCACACTGTCGACCACGTTCTGGCAATCAGACCATACAATGCAGGGAAGCCGATACTCAAGAGCCCAACGGACGGCCGAGATCATCGCCCAAATCTCGGCCCTGGGTGCCGTCTGCAACAAACCAGGAACATGGCCGCAAGCAACAGGCCGAGCCAGGCCCGCATGTACCACGCCCCAAGCTGCCAATGCAAGATCCGGACTACCAGGGTCCGAACAGGAACCATCGGTGAAGAGGTGCTGCCAACCAATCCCGAATCCCTCACAGAAAAAGACTCCAGAATCATCAACCAAGTTGTGTAACTGTGACCGCACTCGAGACAGATGCGGGTTCGCAGGAGGCAACAAATGGTGCGTGAAGCTGATGGGCAATCGAGGCCACATCTCACATACCCATTCATGTGAGCGTCGAATATCCGAAAATCTGGGACAACTGCATACCCGGTGCTCGGCATCATCCGGCACCAAACACAGCTCACAGAAGCCAGTCTGTGTGACGTCGAACTTGGCCTGCTGGTGTCCGAAGATGAACGCACCAGCTCGAAGGGAAGCTAATCTAGCGGCGTTGACCGGCGTCAAAGAGTCGATGTCGGCATGCAAAAGAGAAGGCTCAATACCCGAGAGGTCCCGCATAGTATCGCGGTGTCGATGGGCAAAGGCCACAAATTGCAACCAACCATGCTCGAGCCGGTGACGGAGCAGCAATTGTGGTGCAGCAAGTAAGTCGAGCACCAACCCTTCGTGGTCCGTCACAAGGGGCGGCCGCTGGACTGACCATCCAATCCGGGACAAGACCTGTAGCAGTTTTGTAAAGGGTCCGGGAAGCGAGCGACCATCGAAAAACATCATGAATTGTCTCCACCGGCAAAGGAAACCCGAAAGCTTCCCCGCCAGGCGACGAAGGTCGCAAATGCTGGTCCAAAGCTCGTAGAAGCCAGGGTCGGCACACATAGGTTGAGCAATCGAAAGCCGAAGCAAAGAGCTGACACCTCCAGGGCGGATGCGAAGAGCACCAGTAGCCTGTGCACGGAGATGCGTGAGGCGTCCAGCAGCAAGGGGACACCCAGAGATGCCATGTAGAGCACGTGGCCAACATTTGCCAGCAAGTGCCCGAAGCTTCAGGTGGGTCGGGGCGCGGGATCTTTTGAGAGCGGCCCAAACAGGAGCCAAGGCCTCACAACGATCAACTAAGGCAGCATTGCGAGTCTTGGGGCCAAATGCCAGGTAACCACCCAGCTCGCGAGTATGCTCAAGGACCGCGGGGCCGAGGGCCAGCAAAGCGCGACGATCTGATGGTGTCGTTGCCCAGCTATAAGTCTTTGGCTGATCGAGCTCCAACTCTAACAGATCCATGAAGCATTGAGTAGCCTGATAGCCAGAAGCAAGGCCGGCCGGTGTGACAGCAAGATTGACCAGATTGTCAACATAGCTCATTGCACGAACCTGCGGCGCGAACACCTGCATATAAGTGTGGTAGGCAAAGTCCGCCAGCAACATTGCAAGTGGGCTTAAGGGGCATCCTTCGGGAAATCCGGAGGTAGACCGTATCGGCTCACTGACCTGACCTCTGATGACGATCCTGTGCTCAGTCTGCTGGAGGAAAGAAGCCCACGGATTCAGAACACTCCACGGCACCCCGGCGCGAGCCGCCACCGCCAGCAATGGGAGCCGAGGCAGGTTGTTGAAGCACTTTATGATATCCGTGGAAACCCCCAGCAGCGGGGCATCACCTTGAACAGAAATCTCGATCTCGGCTTGAATGCCATACCACAGCGATGCAGCTTCACGGCCTGGGACAAACCCGTGCAAGTCGTCAGGGAGCTGAGAGCGAAGGAGGCGCAGGATTTGGCGGGAGCGCAACCCCGCCCAAGTCCGATAGACAATCGAGTATAAGCAGATCGGCCGAAAGCCGTGCACATCAGTACGACCGTTGCCCTTGCAAAGAAGGCAGACAAAGCCAGTGACCATCTGTTGTGGCCAAGGACGGGAGTCCGCCTCCAGCTCTGCCAAAAAGGCAAGGAGCTGCTCAACACGAGCCGGAGGCATCAGCAACAAGTCCTGTTTGGCCCAACCGTCTGGGCCACGAGCGGCTCTGGGCTTGAAGCGGCGGACGGCACGGAGCCACATTTCACATGTGATTGCCGGCAGGGAAAGGGAGTATCGGGGGAGAAATGCAGTAGCAAAATCCAAGAATCGCTGCCAATGGGAGGCCGTATGGTTGGCATGTTTTTGCCACCGGGAGGCCCACAAACTTGTGAATTCGTGGTGTATATCGGAAACGGCAGAAAGCACCTGTGTTTGCTCAAGGCGCTCCGGAACACCGGGGATTGCAGTGGACAAGGTGCACACAACATCATCATGGGAGAGGATCTCCACAGGGGCGCCATCCACAGTCCAGGTGGAGGTTCCTCGGAGGTCAAGGGAAGATTCCAGGTGCAAATGGTCACCCGAAGGCGAGGATGCCAAAATGGCATATTCACGGGACAACGTCAAGGTGTCCACCTGTTCCGGGGCAGGGTCGCGCAATTCATGAAAGACCTGGGCCATGGAAGCATCGTACTTGCTTTGGAGGATCCGGCTTCGATTCTGAAGGTGCCAACTCTCAAGGTGTCGGAAATTGCAGCGGAAGTCCTCAAAGACACAAACAGCTGTTTGGAGGTCTGGGACCGCTGAGGGCAGGAGGTTGGGGCTGCCCACGAGGCGGTGTTGGGCCACCACCGTAGAAATCCGCCACGGAAGCCACGAGCAGAGCAGATGGAGCCCCAAAGAGAAGATCGATATTCCAAGGCTGAGGCAGAGCAGCTGCCTGCATGGAGTGCATGCTTGAGCTGCTTGAGCGACTGGAGACGCCGGAGCTGCTGGAACCAGCGGGTAACTTCGAGGCAGAGGCCATCATGCTGCCTCTGTTCCTCGCCTGGCCTGCTAGATTTGGGAATTCGGCAGGCATTGCGGACAGATTGAGGTTTCAAGCGCTTGGCCCGGCCAAAACAAGCCGTAGGAATATGGTCGCCGTACATATCGGGGGCGAAACCTTGAAGGCTGCGCTCCACAGCATGCGAAAAGCCAGCGAACCATTGGGTTGAAGTCGGAGCATCCACGGGAGTATGGTCCCCCATTCGGTGCCAGGCACCGACGTCCACACTTTTCCACTGGATTTCCGAGGGCAAAGGCCAGGTACGCTCCAAGGCAGTAGAGCGAGGGAGCTCGAACCCAGCAATTAATGTTGAATGCTCCTGAAAAACGTCAACAACCGATGCTTGTACAAGGCAGGCGGCAGCCTCAGGCGAAAGCCAAATGTAGTCGTGGCGAGTAGCTGCTTTGCAAGTCGGCTTGGGAGGTGTGCCCCAAAGGCGCTCGGCCAAACATTGGAGCTCGATCCAGCCGTGTCGGCGCCACACTGCGCATTGGTCTAAGCTGTCAAAAGCATGGTTGAAGTCACCACAGATGACTCTAAAGCCACGGGCTCCCAAAACAAGCTCCCGAGTAAGGAAGCTGAGCATACTATCTGTATCGGCTTTGGCATTCGGCCAGGTATTGCCTGGTGCATAGCCGTAGACAGTGGCGACGCGGAGAGGAATCGCGTGGTGGTAGTGGCAGGCCAAAACCAATCGGCCAGTTTCGTACAAGCCAGGGCTCCAAGGCAGTTGGAAAGGCCGGCACGGCAAGCTTGAAACCTGAAGGACCCCTGTCCATGCACCGGCCCAGGAGCTGTTTGTTCGTAGCGGGGCCGGTGCCCCAGCAATTGTGCGGGCCTGGTGGCCCAAAGCTTTGGCAATCTGGCGGAAGCGAGCACAGGATCCCGGCATGGTAACAGCTGATAGCTGAGTTTCGGCATAGCAATGGATGCCTGCATATCGGGCGGAGCCGGGGTGAGCGGCAAGTTGCTCGTAGAGGGCCTCCTTGCCACGCAAGCCAGATGGGTTTGAAACACTGATGTTGAAGACCTCAGTAGAGGCGGCAGGTCCAGGATGGGCCGCCTCGCCGATGCGAGAGACCATCGGGCCAAAGTAGAGATTATCAGAGCACGCCTGGCGAACCCGATCACAGGGCAGTGCACTGGAAGATGGCAGAAGGCAACCGGCGGCATCGGCCAGTGTACCAAAGGCCATGAAGAAAAGCACAAGAAAACGCAGGCAGGAATGGAGAGCCGGCCCGCCCTTGCATGCAGAAGAGCGGCCGGAGCGCCCTAGTCAACTCGTTCGATGCTTCTTGTCAGAAAAGAGAGCCTGAATCTGCTCCATTTGCCCGGCCAATTGGGCTGACATCTGTGTAGAAAGTTCAGTCTGCAAACCCAGCACAGCGCTTTGCACAGAAGCTTGGAGCTCGGTTTTGACCTTAGTGAGCTCGCGATGTTGTTCATTGACTGTGCCAGCCAGTCCTTCAAGCTGCTTGGCTTGATCCGCAACCTTGGTCCCAAAGGTTTGAAAGAGACCTTCAAACTTCGTGTTCTGATGCTTCAGCTCCGTAAGACCAACTTCTAGCTGGTGCAGCCGATGATCATGTTCAGACAACCCCGGGGGGGGCCCCGATGGCTGCTGAGCTGCAACTTCCTTGCGGACTACCTCCTGAAGGCTCTGCTTAAGATCATCTTGTATTTGGGTCAGCTTCGTGACTGCTGCTGAAGAAGATGAGGCAGCCTGGGAAGGAGCCGACACAGAAGTTTTGGCCGTGGACCAAGGGTCCAGGCCACCAGCCCAGGGATCCGCGAGCACATCCGGATCATCATCAAGGAGGATGGCCTTCTTGGTACGAGCCGAGGCATAGACTGGCTGCACTGGTGGGCGGTTGGCAGCTCCTACCTCACGAACCTTAGTAGCCAAGACAAAGTCGGCACCCAAAGACAAAGCTGGAGCTGGCGGATCCTCGGCGGCCCCAACGAGCCATGCCGCACCTGCCGAGTCGCCGCGGTCTGGCTGAAGAGGCTTGCAAGTCCAATTCCATTGCCGGAGTAGCTGCACAAGCGCAGTCCTTTGAAGGCCGTGGGGCAAAGGATGCAGCCGATAGTGTGCCTGCACGCGGATTTTCATGAATTGATGTTGGGGCCGCATTGCCTCGAACACTGCTTGTTCGTCTGGTTCCTTGGTTCTGAGTCCATACCGATTGCCAAGTCGGGCCAGAGCAATGGCTTTCTCGGTTGTGCGGAGCACCTCGTCGACAGCAGCATGAAAAGCAGTGCAGGCTCCATTGCAAGTGGGGTCACGACAGACCTGGAGCGCTGGAAGCTGTTGCAACAGAAGCCTGATGGGAGCCTCCACAATCTTGTCCCAAGGAAGGGCCGTTTCATCCTTATACAGGCACATTTTGCGCACAATCGTAGCCAGGTGCTCAACCTCGGAGATGTCAGTCGAGGCAAGCTGGATACTATCATCACCCAGCTGGACCAATGTCCCAGTGACAAGCACAGCTTCCTGCGTCGGAGTGAAAACAGCAGGGTACCTTACTGGTGTCAGTCGAGCGGTGCCTGCATGTTCCTCAGGGATTTCCGCAGTGGTCACCAAAGCCAGGGGGTCCACGGAAAGGTTCCGAGCATGTGCAACAAAAGGCAATGCCTGTGCAACCGAGCAGAAGCAAATGCCTGTAGCCTGGGCTTTGACCTCCTCGAAAGACAGTTGGCCCAGCGGGGACCCCGATGTTGCCGCAAAGCTTCCCGGGGACAAGCGAAGCTGAGCCGGATCGATGTGGAGGGGAGCTTGGGTGGGGCGTTTGCTCACCTTACTTTTCTTGGCCTTGGCTTTAGGGATCTCGGTCCCAAATTTGGTCTGTGCTCGCTGCTCCACGTGTGCCTGGAGCTCGTCGGTGTGCACCCACTTAAACATGCTCTGGGGCTTTGAGGCACAAGACTTCAATGCCTGCCATGGGTTGCGCTGTTGTAGCGCCTGGCCAATGGGGCCTGCACCGACTTTTGTAATCGCAGCCTGCACTCGACTGGCTGCCTCCTCAACCGGTACACCCTTACTGACAAGAAGTGCCTGCAATTCTTTGTCCTGCTCGGCAGAAAGCCCGCCCTGGCCGCGCAGACCCGACAAGTGCGGAGGGAACTTGATCAAGAAATCCACAGCCCAGGCCAGCAGCGTGGATTCTGGACGGCCCAAGACAAGTGCAGCAGCATGGGCTAGAACGTATGCCCCACAAGTCCAACTCTCCTCTTGCAGCCAATGGTGCTGCACTGCGAACGACAAAAGAGCCGCCTGGTCAAGATGGCAGAAGGTCTGTGCCAGTAGCCGGGCCGTGCTGGAGCAATGACCCGGAATACTATCCCAGAGGGTGGCTTCCACGCCAGCTGGCCCAGCAAGGAGGACCAGCAGTGCCCAGTGTCCACATGACACAAAAGGAATCAGAATCTGTGGCCCCTGAGGAAGCACGGGCTCCGTGGGCGGATCAAGTAGAAAGTCTTCCCCAAGAAGTTGCAGGAGTGTTTCCGCAGCACAGGGAGGCACCAATCGGAAGTTGCCAGAGGCAAGTGGAGAATTGGTCCACAACTCAAGGCCGTACCAAATGGTAAAGTCAGAAGCGGCAGCAGTATGCAGTGCATCCAAAGGGCAGGGCAACAAAGGCTGTGCAGGAAGAGCTACCAGCTCCGAAGGGCCTGTCAA
The DNA here is from genome assembly GCA_905221615.1 of Symbiodinium sp. CCMP2592. NCBI lineage: Eukaryota > Dinophyceae > Suessiales > Symbiodiniaceae > Symbiodinium > Symbiodinium sp. CCMP2592. Next base: position 772,418 of record CAJNDT010002802.1, read on the forward strand.
TGAAACCGAAGGGCTATGATCAGCAACTGCAGAGGGCTCAATGCAAGTGATTGCTCGAGGCGTATCGCCAGCCAGAGCAGCGGCCTTCTTCAGAACATTCAGTTGGTACACCGGCCCAGCAGGGGCAAAGGCAAGCCTTGCAGAACGAGGCAGCACACGACCATGAAGCGAGATCTGGACCTTAAAGCCTGGGGGCAGCAGGGTGGCCTCAGCACAGGCAAGTTGTCGCACCGTCACAGGCCCCGTGGCGGCCTCAGTTCGCATCCCACTGGCATCACAAAGAGACAGCTGGCCTCCAGAGACCATGGATGGCAGCAGCCAAAAGTCCTGGCGTTGTTGCAGAAGCAGGCTTTTGAAGCGATGGATCTCAAGGGCCGGGTCGGTTGGCAAAAGCCCGAAGCAAGGCGCAGTGGCCTGGGTCACAGAGGCCCACACCCAAACAGCCTGCAGTGGGGCCGTGAGCTGGCCGATCAGGCACAGAGCCGCGCGAGGTTCCACCGGGAGCTTGAAGGTGGGAGGCAAAGTGTTGAGAAACCCTACCTCTTGAGGGTGCAAGAAGCGCATGCCTGGACAAACCTGTGATGGAACCCCGATTCCCTTTAAACCCTGGGCTCGAAGGCAAGACTCACTGAACGGGCGACTGCGGCAGCCACACGGGCAGGGTCGCAAGGCATTGCCCCAACTGTGCAATGCTGCCGGGGCTTGGCCCGATGCTGTCAATGTACGAACCTCGGTTCCAAAGGCTGGGTTTGCATATGCTTGTGTCTCCGGGCATCCCAGAGCAGAGCTTCTTCCTCATCGGCAGGCCACACCGGCCACTCCGGTACGACGTCTTGCACCACAATCGATGGTGAGTGAACTGGCCAACTGCCAAACTGTGTCACAGGCAGGTCTGTCGGTAGCAAGACCGCCCACCAACGGATCCGCGATGAGGCCCATTGGTCGGCAAGGTCCAGCGTGGTTTGGTGCAGTTGCAAGCCGGCTCGCGTCGCAAAGTCACCCAGCAGTTGCTGCAGGGATGGCAGCTTTGCTAAGTCCACAGGACCCTCCAAAACAAGGCCGCTAGCCTGAGAGTGCCAGGCAAGTTGCAGCACATGGCTAAGAAGAACCCACCTAGGGTCACCCGAAGAAGGGCCTAAACCGAACCTAGGGGAACCCTGGGCAGGAAGGCCGGCACAAAGCATGCTGCGGATCTCAGGGGAGATCATGTGCAGCCTAATGCGTGTGTCACGATCAGCGATGTCACCTTCCACCACCACTGGAAAGTTCTCTCTCAGCACTTTGCAAGCAAGCCGGTTGCAATCGACAACAGCCAAGCTGCATCCCCCAATCTGCTGAAGGCCGGAAGTCATACCCCCAACACCTGCACAGACATCCTTGGCCGAATGGTAGGACTCGCTGGTGAGGTGTGGCCTGAGAATTGCCACTGTATCTGCCTGAAGGCGCAAGAGGTGTACACCATCGAAGAGGCCCATATACTGAACCTCATACAATGTGTAAATCCGATCAGCCTCAAAGGTTCCCAAGCAACGGCACGTCTCACAATGCCAAATGGCTGTCATTTGTGCCCCATGAAGATCAGAAGACTGAACATGGACCACCACCACATCGAAAAGCGCTCCGACTGAAAGCCCCGACAACACAGGGTCACCAATCATTGCGGTTCGGCTCTCTCGAGGATCTGTTGCTAACGGCACTACCCCTGGTAGGACTCGAGCCCAGTGCTGGTAGCCTTATCATAAAGGGGCTACTCAGAAGCCAAGTTAAGTAATTCCGTAGCATGGCGCGCGTTTTGGGCACCGGGTTGAGGGTCTCCAGGCTCTTCAGGGTCGGAGGTTCTGGTTCCGGGAGAGAGAGAAAGGCCCCTCTAAGCTGTAAAAACTGCAAGCCCTGAACCCCTGGTTTAGGGTTTAGGATTTAGGGTTTAGGATTTAGGGTTTAGGGTTTTGGGTTCTAACTCTACCCTTTTTTGCATCCATGCTGCTCCTGCGTCTGCAAGGAAGGGTTCGAAACTCTAAACCTCCCGACGTCTAAGTCTTGGCCATTTTGCTTCCAAAGGGTGAAACCTTCAAATGGAACTTTGAGCTTTTCAGGTACCTGACCGCACCTCAACCATCAAGGATTACTACAGGGGCCTCAATAAATTACCATTACCATTTTTTGGGGGGGTCCTTATTATAAGTATAGTATACTGGACCCTAGAACCCAATTCAAATTGTCAAGGCCCCTCTATTAGGGATCCCGGGCGTTTGCTTTGCGATTCAAGCTTTGTCTTTTTAATCCAGAGAAACCCCGGATGCCAGCAGCCGAAACCCCGATTTCACTGTAGATCATCGAACCCGGGGACTACAAACACATCCTACAGTAAACCCCATAAAGTTGGAAACCGGGTTAGGGCCAAATAGTGCTGGGATTCCCTATACATTAGTCTTAAGGATTGAGGCTATTGGGTTTCCAACTTTCTGGCTTCTACTGTAAGCCCCAAAACCCCAACTGCCCACAAAGCCCTGGGACTTCAGGCGTTTATGATACAATCCCTCAAAGCCGAGTGAGGGGTTTATATTCCTTAAACCCCATTGAGGGGTCTCTATCATGGGCCGATAAAGCTCATAAACCCCAATGAGGGGTTTACTTAGGGGTACTTAGAAATAGTTTTTAATTTTTTGTTATTATAATCCCTAAGAAACAACTAAAATTATAATTTTTGCTAGGGTTCAGTATAGTTTATATAAGGCCCTAAAACCCAAAAACCTTGGCAGCTGGTTGCGACTCCAGACAGGTCCTCCGTGAACTCAACGAGGCCCATCGACGCACGCAAGCCCGGGAGTAGGGGTTTAGGGCGCGGCATTTCGGGCTAAACCCTTAACCCGAAACCCTAAACCCTAAACCGTTAAGGTTAAGGATTTGGAGCTAAACCCTAAAGCCTCAGAGAAGCGCTTGTAGGTCACCTTGCGGAAGCCCTTATCGATCCTTAAGGTTAAGGATTTGGGGCTGAGGTGCCTAGGCTTTGGGGCTTAAGGTTAAGGACTTCGTGTTGAAGTGTTTGGAGGGTTTGGGGCTAAAGGGTGGGCTTTAGGAGGCTTGCGCCGTGGGCTGAAGAGGTGCGGGGCGGCTCACGTATAGATCGAAGAGCCGAGGATGGAGGAAGCTTTGGGTTTTAGGTCTCTTGGAGCCAGGGCTTAACGGGTCAAGTTTTCCCGGATTTGAGATCTTCGGGATTTATGAGTTGTGACTTTCTGTCTCTCGAGCCAAACCCGAAGCTGCGGGCCCACTGTATCAACCTCGGAGTTCGAGAGGTTGTCAGGATTAGGGTTCGGGTATAGGGTCTTGGCTTGCAGTCATTAATCGTTCAACCCGCACCCCATTAACTTAAACGATCTGATAAGATGTCCATCGATGTTTGGACCTGTTCAGGTCTGGAACCTTCGGGAATCGTTCTGGGGTTTACTTGTAGTGTTTATGATGAGGTTGTCGCAAGGCAGGCAGACAAGTTGCTGCCATTCGGGTGCTGCGGTGCAAACAGAAAGCCGGAGAGAGTGTGAGAGAGGCAGAGAAAATTCACAAAGCCACAGAATAGAACATACAGCGAAATACTGCAACACCGCAGCGATTATCTGCAGGGACGAATGGAAAGAAGATAGCAGCAGAGCACCCAAAGCCTACGTCTAGAACGCACGCGAATGTTTCTTGTCCCCAGGAGCTTGATGGAAGACTGCGGGACGCGTCTGGCCACAGCAATCTTGAAGAAGCTGCGAAGAGGATCAATTCCACTCTGAATGAGATGGCTAGCACCTTGGCTGTGCCAGATGTAATCCTGCAGATAGGTTGCTAAGACGGCGCTGGCACATGTGTCTGTAGAACTGTGGAGGTGCACATGTATCTATACATAAGTATACACACGCGCATACTTGCATGCATAAATGTTTTCATGCATGAAAGCATGCATACACACATCCTGTACCATAACGTGGCATGACGTAACACAACATAAGCACATACACCGACCTCCATTGAGGGCGATAGCAAAGGCATGTCAGTTCCTGCTTCTATGGCAGGAAACAAGCCGTCGTTATGAGGGTTTCGAGTCCAGTTTTTGTATGTTTGTGTGGTTAAGATGCTAGGGGATGTCAGGGATGGTGCAGAATCCGGATCAAGCAACATGCGGCGGCAAATCAGCGATTTGGTGGTAAGAAGAGACCGATCCCCTAAACCCCAAATTCCGGGCGACTGAGCCTCATACGGCCCTACAGCTCGAACTCGTGAAACTGTATCGATTCCACCCTCCTGGCTCGTGTCTCCAGTTTGGATCCCTCCTTCAGGTTTGTATGACGTTCAGGGTTTGGCGTCCTTATTCAATCAGGTCTAGCTTTAGGGCAATACTCGTAGTAGTAGAGCTATGCAGGGACTAGGAAGGTATAGCATTGCAACGGTGGCACATTCAGGCCATTCGTCGGGGCCCTAAGTTGCAGACCTGCCCAACCGTCACTAATATAGAAGCCTAGACAACTACCTATACCATTTTGGGGGTTCCTTGTAATAACAACAGTATAATACGCCCCAAAACCCTCTTTTAATTATCGAGACCATTGAGCTTTACTCATGCTCTCTCGCGTAAACCTCGAGCAGACCTTCCCGGCTAGCGCGGGTCAAGCTATAGGTCTTAAAGTGGCGAAGCTTAAGTACCAAAGGCCTTACACACCATATGAGTTTAGGGTTTAGGATATGGGTGGTTGTCAAAATTATGGTTCATTTTTGGGCACCCTAAATATTAGGTGCCGTATCATAATAAGGACCCAAAACGGGACCCGAATATTGACAACCACCCATATGACAGGTCAAAGTATACCCTACACCCTCAATTGCAGTCGAAGCTGTGAGCTCCAAGCGAAGATTGCTGCCCTGAAGGTCTGCTAGGATTGGATGGAGCCGTCCGAATGCAGCATGGCATCAGTCTTGTGAGTGAAGGGCGTTAGGGTTTAGGGGCCCCATTTTAGGATGTTTGGTCGCAGGGTGTTAGGCTGCAGGGGTTCAGGGTTTGGGGCCTGGGTCTCAGGGTTCAGCTTTTCGTTCAGGGGTTGAGTGTGGGTGTCTTTTACTCTCCCAACTTCTTCAAGAATCCCTAAACCCTAAACCCTAAACCCTAATCCAAAAGCTTGTGGCATCTGTGTGCTGCGATAGAGCAGGGGTGCCAGATTTTTACAGGGGCTCCGAGCTCAGGGGCCTTGGCCCCTAATCCCCAAGCCCCATAAACCCAGCTGCTGAGGTATGGCTCCTTCTGCAGCGGGATCAAGACGGGATGTTCGGATTTGGATTTAACTTTCCTGGGTGATGTGGAGGGCGAAACGGCCATCTCAATTCTCCAGATGCTTGCTCGCAGACAAGCGCAAAGCCCTAGTCCACGTCCGCCTCCGCAAGTATAATGAGGCTATCTTCGGAAGCACTGCTTACCCCTTAAAGCTTACTGACTTCCCAGCTTCCTTGAGTATGGGTTGAGGGTTCAGGTGCTTGGGATGGCTGGGTGAGCTAGGTTTAAAGGGCTCAGGGTGGAAGAGTTGCAGAGCTCTTTTGAGATTTTACACACAGGCAGGATAGAGTGTTTCAACTGTGCAGGCTCGAGCACCTAAACTTAAACCCTAACCCCTAAACCCTTGTATAGTATAGTTTACTCATAGGCCCCATAGTAGTTCCTTTGTGGGATTACCTTATAAGGATTCTACATATGAACCCCCAAAAGGAACTACTTTGCCCCTACAACACATCCCTTTGAGCTCTGTTAAACCCTACAAGGCTATATAATGGTTATATAATAGCTATATTAAGGGTATATACCTAGGGGTCCTTATTAAGGGTATCCCTTTGAGCTCTGTTGGAGTGGAGGGCAGGGTTCAGGCTTACAGTTCGACGGAACTTTTACCCCGAAAGTTTAGGGTTTAGGGTTTAGGGTTCAAAAGGCTCCCAACCGCTCCCCGCACAAGCCCAAACCCTCATCCCTATAGTAGAAGCCAGAAAGTTGGAACATGGTTTTAGGAGGATTAGTGCTAGGATCCCTTATACTTTCCCTTAAGACCATGAGGACAAAGATGTTCCAACTTTCTGGCTTCTACTATACACCCTTCCATCCGCAGCCGTAAACCATCCACCCAGCAAACTCCGTGTGAGTTGCGAGAACAAGGTAGCATTTGGGGGCGAGGCTCACAGACGAGCCCCATTATCATAGGAGGCCAAAAGGGGTTTCAGCTTATGGGGGTTTCCCTACCCCAAGAATCTTAAACCCCCCCTTTGGCCTCCCATCACATTAGCACCCCTGGGCTAAGCTGGGAGCTAACTTGGGGTCGAGGCTGGGTCGGGGAAGGCGTAGGTCTGGGCTTTAGGGTTTAGGGTTACGGGGCCTCTATACCAACCCTCATTAAAACGCTAAACCACGAATCGAATTTCATGGTCTGGTTTTCCAATGTCTGTCTGCTGCTGGGCAAGGGATTCGTTCTCTTCTGGAGCGACTCCTGCCCTGCGGTGAGAGAGAGTTTAGGGTTTTGTTGGGGCTTCGGGCTTTTAGGGCTTCGGGGTTTTGTGACTTATGGCCATTTTTTGGGGGGCTTCGGGTCCAGGAGGGGCTTGTGGCATCTTCAGTCATCTTCTCGCTCCTCTGTACTGTACCAGACATAACCACTAGACCCTAATACTACCCAGAGGCCGCAAAGTAGTTCCTTTGGGGGTTCAGATATAGAATCCTTATACGGTAATCCCAAAAAGGAACTACTATGGGGCCTATGAGTAAACTATACTATACTGGGCAGGGGTCCTGGGCTGCATCGTCTCGCAAGCCAGCGCAGGAAGTTCGAGAAAATTGCAGACGACTTCGGCTTCCACAACATCACGAAGATTCACCAGGCATGAGATTGGGTTTAGGGTTGACGATTTAGATTTTCCAGGCATAGTTTAAAGGCTTAGAAGCTTAGAATATTTGCCAGGCATAATGCTGGGTTTGATAGGGTCTTAGAAGGGTTTTGTTTTTGCGTGTGTACGAGAGCGTATCAGGATGTAAACCTGTGGATAAGGGTCTGGGATCTAGGGTCTGTGAACCCTAAACCCCACACCCCCAAACCTGTTGGAGAACATGGGATGCAGGATATAGAGCTTCGGCTTGGGTTTGCAAGGCTTAGGGTGTTGAGTGTTGAAGGGTGAGAGCTTCCACCTGATTGGGTGTAGCTGCCACTGGAGTTGTAAGGACAGAGGAGGGCCCAAAACCCTAAATCTCTAAATTCAGACACCAAACCTAAACCCAAATCCCTAAATGGTTTTGTCGGTCGGTGCTGAGGTGTAGGGCGTTTGTTCGGGTTAGGCCTACTAAGGCCGCAAGCCTGAAGACTAGATGCAGACATAACCCAAACCTGGGGCTCTAAACCCATCAGAAGACGTTACAAAATTGAAAAAACCCTAAACTCTAAACCCGAAGCCCTAAAGTTCAGGCCGAAGACGTTACAAATTCCAAGCCGGACATTGAAAAACCCGAAAGCCACGTCGCTCAAACAGGCGAACCTGCCACTCCTCAAGCTCACCGACAGAGAAGAGAACCTGGAGGCTCCGTCCTCGTGCGCGCATAGGGTTTAGGGTTCATGGGTAGTTATAAGTAGCGTTATAAGTCCCCTATTATGAGGTATAAGTATAGTTACCCTCCTAGTAGCCCTACTTATTTGAATACTCTGAGAGCTCAGGGGTATTTTTTGGGGGGGTTTGGGGCGAACCCTGAACCCTAAACCCTAAACCGTGAGGGCTGCGGCACAATCATGGAGTGCTGCTTGATGCCCTTAAAGTCAAAGCCAGAAAGTTGGAATATCATTATCGTAACCCCTTTAAGGTAAATTCTAGGGGATTCTACCAGTAATCCATATTCCAACTTTCTGGAGTTCCCCTTAAGCCAAAAGCTCTACTAAGACCCCTCCTAAACCTCAAACCCTCAACAGCTATGCCGAATGGGAAAACCCGAACTCCAAGACCACGACGGGTGACTTCGGCCGGCTTCCTACGAATACCAGACCCCGAAACCTGAACTGTGAGCTCAGGATCCCAGAACCCGAAACCCCCAAAACCCTAAGCCTCTAAAAGCCCGAAGCCCTAAACCTTCAAACCCTAAACCCGAGACCCTAGAGCCCAAAACCCTAAAACCCCAAAACCCTAAACCCGAGACCCCTTAAAGCCCAAAACCCTAAAACCCCAAAACCCTAAACCCGAGACCCTAAAGCCCGAAACCCTAAAACCCCTTAAAGCCCGAAACCTTAAAACCCCAAAACCCTAAACCCGAGACCCCTGAAAGCCCGAAACCCGAAACCCTGAAAGGTTGATCTCTGCGTCAACAACGAGCTGGGGATTCGGAATTCCCTGCTTTTGGACGCGCCTCCAAGCTGCAGTTTGCGAGTCTGGGTTTCAAGCGTTCCCGTGTTTTGGGCGGATGGGGTTGAACTGTCAGGATGTAGGATATGGGTTAGAAGCTGCCCCCACCCTGCAATAGTGGTATAATAGGAATACAATAGGGCCCTAATATAATCCTTATAGTAGCCTTATAGTCACTATTACAGGGTGGGGGCAGCTCCTAAGGTATGGGGCGCGAGGTCCAGAGTTTGCAGTTTCGGGCCTTGGTTAGGGGATGTTGGGTTTAGGGTTTAGGGGATGTTGGGAGTGTGAGTGGCTTTCTTCTTCGATTTCGTGTCGTTCTGGTAGGTGAGGACACTCTTGCGGTGCTAACGATGTAAAAAAACAAAGTAGTTCGGATTCACAGAAGAACTCTTCGCTGGTGTTCAGTAAGATTCCCGAGTGTGTCTGACTGAGCTCAGAGTGTTCTGATGGTAGTGCCACAAGCTTCAAGCCCCAAAACTTTAAGCCTTACATCCTACACCCGAAAAGCTGCAGCCCCAAAAACCCAGCCCGGTATTTCCACGAACAAGGCAGGAATCGCGTAGGTGGAAGCCTCGGGAAGCAGGTGGAAGCAGGGCGACCTAAACTTACAACTTACCTTAGAAGGGGCCCCCACCCTGTAGTAGTGGGATATAGGAATATAATAGGGCCCTAATCAACTCCTTATAGTCACTATTACAGGGTGGGGGCAGATTCTAAAGCTTACCATTATAATCTGTTGCAGCCGCGTAGACATTGTGTTTAGCGACCCATGAACCCAAGGTACTGCAGATACGACGTCCGTGTCCTCCAATTGGGCTGCTTAGTCAAAGACTGGGCGAAAGGGCACGACATCGTCGGCACGGCAGACGGATTCCTCAACAGCTTCCGGGCTGCATGCACAAAGCCCCAACCCACCCCCTACCCCGCCCTCTACCCTCTCTTGGCTTGGAAGTTTCTTTTATGCAGCCCCGAAGACCCCCCGCGCCCCCCGCGCAGCACAATCAGAGTAAGCGGGAACGTCGAGCGATGCGAATCTCCGGACTCTTGCGAGGTTACGCTTTCATGCTTCTGGTCGTCTTCTTCCTTCAGACTACAGAGCCACCTGTGGCATCTCGGAGAGGAGCATGTAGGACAGGCTTGTGGATCAGGGTGTGGGCTACGAAGGATTTTAGGGATGTGAATATGATGTTTGGGGGGAGGAGTGTCTAAGCTGGTTGAGATTTTGGTCCTAAACCCTACATTACATAAACCCTAAGGATTCGAGCTCTAAGCTCCAGCCCCCTCCCCCACCATGAAGCATCCGAGGTGCCCAATCTACAGTCCCTGGAGTGCGACCCAGTGCCCGTCTTGGACCGCATCTCGCCAGCGAGATGCTGCAGGTTTCAGCAGCTTCCGAGTTGAAGGTTCGGTTGACGTTGCAAAGTTGCCGAAGCTCTGTCGCAGATTCTGCTTCTCTTGCGAAGATGCCCACTTCGAACCAGATTACACCATATTATGCTATGCTATGCCTCTATACTTTGTAAACTTGGTTATCATGTACTAGAGCATGCGTACACTCAGCATGCAAAGCTCCGAAGCCATTCCTCGTCAACTGGGCAGGTGTGGGTTTAGGGTTCATCCCTCGCATTGCAAGCATGCCCGTGCTTCCTCGGACGCGAGACCCTTCAGGAAAGTGGGGCGACGAATTCGTATGGGAGACGAAATTCTTCTCCAATGCCCCGCGCTCAGCGGTGTCCTTTGCCGACGGCGGGTGTACATATCCGAGAAATCGGAGTCGTTTATTTGGCCGAGGGGGCCGTGTCCGTTTCGTGAAGACTGCAATGCAAGGGTCCGAATGATTAGTGACATGCTTAGCCTATAGTCCCTAATTGTGGCGAATTAGTTACACCGCCAGAGATATTGGGGCCCCTATGTTAGCCTTAGTTGCTGGAACTCCCAGGTTGCCTCTCCGGTCTCTGCCTCATTGCGTGACACGCTCAGGTACACCAGCTACCCAAGTCGCAGAACACGATGTCCATCGGTAAGCCTCCCAGTCCGCTGTGTCTGTCTGTGTGTGTGTGTGTGTGTGTGTGTGTGTGTGTGTGTGTGTGTGTGTGTGTGTGTGTGTGTGTGTTGGTGTGTGTGTGTGTGTGTGTGTGTGTGTGTGTGTGTGTGTGTGTGTGTGTGTGTGTGTGTGTGTGTGTGTGTGTGTGTGTGTGTGTGTGTGTGTGTGTGTGTGTGTGGGTGTGTGTGTGTGTGTGTGTGTGGGGTGTGTGTGTGTGTGTGGGGTGTGTGTGTGTGTGTGTGTGGGGTGTGTGTGTGTGGGGTGTGTGTGTGTGTGTGTGTGTGTGTGTGTGTGTGTGTGTGTGTGTGTGTGTGTGTGTGTGTGTGTGTGTGTGTGTGTGTGGTTGTGTGTGTGTGTGTGTGTGTGTGTGTGTGTGTGTGTGTGTGTGTGTGTGTGTGTGTGTGTGTGTGTGTGTGTGTGTGTGTGTGTGTGTGTGTGTGTGTGTGTGTGGGTGGGTGTGTCCCTTGTGCTTGAACCCAAGACTTAAACCTTAAGAGCTAGCTCAAGACTTCCGCGAAGCTTAGGTGAACTGCTGCTTGGATTCTTCCAGTTCTACACACAGAAGCTCGACTCATTGGGAACATGCTTTCGGTTCTGTAGGAGGAGTCGTTCAGACGAGAGCAGTGCCTGGCATGCCTTTCGGTCATTGGCCTTAGGGATGCCTAGTCATTCGCGGGCACCATGACTCCTGAACCCAAAGGCTCCTTGCCTTGTACTCCAAAGTAGGGTTCGTATGAGAGCCCTGTAAAACACCCAGGGTTTCTTGATCAGAGTCTCATATCTCCAGACCCGAAGCACTCCAGACATGACCGAGGAAGTTTGACTCAGACCAGCATGCTGTTTCAATTCGGCTGTCAATGCCTCAGAGTCTGTCAGTTAGGGTCAAGGCTTTATGAAGTTTGTGGTCTGGAGTTTATGCTTACGGTTCAGAGAACAATTTTCTTCTTTATGTCCCGAGTTGTAGAGAGTACGGATTTTGCCGCCCGGAGAACTCTAAATAGATCTGTGCATACAAAGTAGGTTTCAGACATGGAGATGCAAGTTATAACAACCACCAGTAACCAGTATCCCGAGAAATGCCAAATCTTCACTCATCAAGACTATTTTGGTCGTCACACTCTACGTAGCTTTTGGCGCCGCGTGGGAGTAGCTTTCCCTAAGTCGCATCGAAGCTGCTGTAGGTGGTGGACTGGCAAGGCAACCCCAAAGTAAGCTCGAAATCCCAGACCCTGAGCAGCACCCGTCGCCCTATATCTTCAGCATGGGCATGTAGAACGCAGGCCTGCAGAGTCAACCAGCCCCTAAACCCTAAACCCAGACTCGGGCTGAGGCTTGGCGCTTATTGCCGGAAGCCCCTAAGCCCTCTACGGCCCCATGCCGCGCAACCTGAACTCCTACGTCCGATCCGGAACACTGACAAAACCTGACGCCCCGAACACTACATCAAAGTGAGGGTTTTTGGATTTAGTGTTAAGGGTGGGGTTTGGGCGGGGCCCGGTTTCAATTCCAAAACCCCTCGAGGCCCCTGTGCCCTCGTCCCAAGCCATTGCAGTCCGGGCTTCATAGCTTACATGAGGGTTCAAGGGTATGTGGGAGTTTCCGAAAATGAGGGGTACCCCATTGTGGGTCCTTATAATAAGGATCCTACTATTCAAGGTACCATATTAGGATCCCCTATTTTCGGAAACTCCCATGTAAAGGCTCGAAAACCAAGTTCCTTTGTTCATATCCCTGCTTCTATTTGGGTGGTTGTCAAAATTATGATCCCTTTTTGGGCTCTTAATATAATACGGCACCTATTATTTAGGGTACCCAAAAATGGCCATAATTTTGACAACCACTTATTTAGCTTTCTCTAAAGTATTCCTTATGGATTTTTTGAGTCTCCAGGCCCCGAGGGGCTTGCACTATCGGGCCCCGGTCGCTCTACTCGGCTTTACACCTCTCCGGGATATGGGGTTTAGGGGCTCAGGGGTTTAGGATGAAGGGGCTCCGGGGTTTAGGAAAACGGGGCTCGGGGGTCTAGGATTTAGGGTTTACTGCACCCTGGTCTGGTTTTCTGAGCGGAGCGGCAGAAAGAAAGCTTAGTCTGTTTTTTCCAGGCTCCCTCAGAACTCAGCTACGTACACCCAACCCAAGCCCACCCCGATCTCGTCTTCTTCCCCGAGGTTTTGAATCGGGATTCGGGTTTCGAGATTTTGGGAAGTATTAGTAGTGCACACTAGTGCAGTAATGCCAACTGTGAAAATGAGCGAAGTGGTCAACTAAACCCTAAACCCTAAACCCCTAAACCCTAAACCCTAACCCCGTTCGTAGCTCCTGTTATCGAGGCAGAAGCCTGGACAGAACATCGACAAGTACTCGTTGCCGCTTGCTTGGCCGTGGTACTTAAAGGATCATGGGACTTAGTAACACTAGGGTTATTTGTAAGGCAACTATATTTATATATACTTATGACCCCAATTAAGGTACTTATAACCCTACTTAGTAAGTCCCATGATCCTCTAAGCAACGTTCGTTAGAGCTGGGAGGTCCTAGACCCTCAAGGATGCAGCTCCAAATCGGAAAGCCCAACCGCCAAGTACAAAAACCAGCCAAACCCTAAACCCTAAAAAAAAAAAGTAGCATCTTTTGGAGTCAAAGGAGTGGTGCATTGCACTTTTAAAAAACGTATCATCTACACCCAAGCTCGAAAAATGGGCGGATCACTCCGCCGGGATGCTGAGTGGCAGGCATGATGCTGAAACCCTTGCGGAAAATGAGGTATCGGAGGGACCTTCAATACTACGGTCGGTTTTGGTAGGACCACAACAAGGAGCCCCTTCTAAGCCCTTCTCCTAAATCCTGAAACCCTTCAGCTCCTGAAACCCAAGCCTGAGACCCTAAGCCACAGGACCCCCCTAAACCCTAGCTCTAAGCCATGAACCCCTAAGGCCTAAACTGAACCCTAAACCCCAAACTTAGATAGTGAACGGGGGAACTCTAAACTTTTTGGCCTTATATATCAGATCTATGATCTATCTTAGAAAGTTTGAACTTTTTTGGCCCGGTTGTTGAAGAAGAGAGCACAACAAGAAAGCCCAATCTCCCCCAGATCGTGCTTTCATCAGACGCAGACATGTGTCTTCCGAGAAGCTTCTAAAATGCAGGGTTTAGATCATCAACCGTAGTGTTGCATCTGTATCAACGCGCCTCGCGATTAAGACACCAGCACACTGAAAGCCTTCACCAAAAATCTCTAAGGCTTTAGTCGTTGCGGGGCCCTCAAAGGGAAAAGGGTATGATGCTAAACCCTGAACTCCAAACCCTATACCCCAAACCCCAAAGCTTGCCGAGGATGCAGGAGGCTACCAAGGAGAAGTGGTACCTGGAGGATCCCTTCGATCTCAAGCACAACCTAGCAGGCTTACCCCCGTAGCACCTGAAATCCACCCTAAACCGCTAACCCTTAAGCCCTAAACCGAATCAAACCCGATGATGTCCTAAAGAACACTGCAACGCCCTTATAACTTATAACAGCCTTGAGCGGGGGCTTTCCCTACATGTGAGGTTTGTCACGCAGGGTTTAGGGCTGGGGCTTACCGAAACCCAGAGCTGCACCCGCTACATTTCCATCAGATTTACCCCAGATCCCAAAGAAACTCTAAATCGCTGGCCCTCAAAACGGGTTTTAGAAGCCTGGATCGTAAGCACCCTGCACCCAAACTTCAATTGCTTGCAGCCTGCGGTCTTGAGGTGTTTGGGGCAAGACTAAACCTTAACGACAGGCGCTTGCAGCCGGGCGGGCAGACGGCGGATTGGTGAAGTGATGCAAGCAACGTTGCAGTGGACGCTGGGATCCAAATGTAAGCAGCCCTGGTTGGTAAATGTATAATTTGGGCATGATTCTGGAGAGGCTAACAACAAAGACCTACTTCATGTCAAGTTCAGGAGTAGAACGGTGCTGTTGTTGCTGATGTTTCAGCTTGGCAAGGTTTCCATGATAAAATTTATGCACATCTGTATGCAAAGGATATGCGGATAGATGGATAGATCTTTTTGTGGGTGTGTGTTTGTCTGTGTGTGTGTATATGCAAGTGAAGTCCGGTCTTACGCCGACGCATTGGTGCTTATCGGTCTAAGCACAGGAAAGGGCGCTTCATGGTTCTCCTGATGACGTCGTGTTGGGTTTCTTAAAGACAAGACCCTAAGCCTGAGACCTAAACCCTAGATCAATAATGCTAAGGCCCCAGACCCCAAACCCTGGACCTACGACCCAAAGCCTTTAAGCACCGTTAAAGCGGGTCCTGGCAACAAGGCCCGGAGCCCTCGATTCCTCAATCCCTCAATCCAATTACATCCCCAAAGATTGCTCAAAAGCTTCAGGTTTAGGGTTCAGGGGTTAGGGTTTAGGGGTTAGGGTTTAGGGTTTAGGGGCTTCACACCCAAAGCGCCTCGACTCGCAGGAAGCCCGAAGCTTCAATCAAAGAGGCTCTCGAACCCCTCGCAAATCCTGACCCCTTCGCGCGCGGAACGAAAGCCGACCCAAACCCTGTGAAACTCACATGTGCAAAGCCCTGAAACAGTTGAGGCTGATATCCGCCGGACGATGGACAGAGTCTTTTCCCGAACCAAGCAGCTTGGACAGGTCCAGGCTCATGGGCCTTTAACGATTTCCTGGGGTTGGGTTTCAGCAAGCCTAGACCCTAAACTCCCAAATTCCTAAACCATGAACCCTTTCAGTGCCTGGAAGTGGCATTGGCATGGTGGACTTTTCAACAGTCTCACGGCAAAAAGCCTCCAACCGACGTGATTCATTACATTAACATGACGACAGAGAACCCGATTGAGGTTTCCAGGCTTTAGTATTTAGGTCTATTTGGGTTTAGGGTTTGTTGTTCTGCGTTTCAGGCTTTAGGGAATAATCTATCAAACCCCTCTCCCCTTCGAGCCGGCATTCGGGGAGAGGTCAGGAAGGCAAGGTGCTTTTTGGCATCAAGACGCTGTGGTATTGAGGGTTTGGTGTGCGGTGGCCTTAGGCGGAAAAAGGAGCCCAAGAAAAACAAAGGCACAAACCCTGAAGCCTCAAAGCCTTTCCGGAGAGGGCGAATCCTTTCGAGCCAAGGCACCGATTTCTTTCTGAAGTGCCGTGTGTCTCAGGACCTGGCGCCGTAATATATCATAAGGACCGTTAGAAGGGTCGGGGGCAGCGGGCAGGGGGGCCTTAATACCTGTAACAAGGACTTGATGAGGCCTATTTAAGGAAGTGTGGTCCCCTACCCGCCTCCCCCTTACCTCCCTAAGGGTCCCCATGAATATAGGGGTCGGAACAATCACTTGTAATAGGGCCCCCTGAAAGTCCCACTAAGGTTGGAGCCCTTTCGGGTTTTTGGTGGTTTAAGCGCCTTGGATTGGAGTGGGTGGCTCACAGCTTAGGAATGTGTGTAGAATTCAGGGGGTTCTAAGGTTTATGCTTCTAGGATGCTTAGGGTTTAGTGAAGTTTAGTGGGTAAACCTTATTCGGAGGTTGTATAGTACATAGCTGTTTGTTTGCAGGGCTGGAACCTGTTAAGTTGGCCTTTCAATTTGGTAGCTGTGAACCCAACTCTATTCAATCCCTATAATATCCAGAACCACAGCAAGACACCCCACAAACCCTAAACCCTTCAGCGCCTGTGTCGCTGTTCCTCGAACATGAGGGTGTGTGTTCAAGGTGCGAGGATTAGGGCTGGGCGCTTTCGGTTTACAGTGCCGGAGTTGACGTGTGAGGCTGTGGTGTTCGAGGCGTTTTGAAAGCGTTCAGAGTTAAGACATCAACAGCGTCTGTAGGCTTGCAGAATAGAACAGTGAGCTGCTGCCCAGTCCATCCGAATATATGCAACACCTCAAAACCTTTAGACCTCGAACTTCCACCGAAAGCCCCTTTTTTAAAGATGGTGAAACAGGAGCTCACCCCCGATGCTCTCCTTGAAGAATTCGGCGACTGCGACCTTGTGCCCACACTTCATTCAAGATGACAGCTTGTTCTGTTGTCACCTGATGCCAGTTACTGCTGCTCATTGCCTTTGGCGGAACCCCATCTGTTTGTGTTTCTGGAAATTTGTTACTATCTATTTGTTTGGTTGTTTCGTGTTGATGGCCATTGACTTGCACCACAGTTCATAGTCATAGTGTTTGGTGTGTTGCAAAGCTCGAGCGCCATTTTGCACGTCTTGTACATGCTGCTGATAATGATGATGGTGATGATAGTCATGTTGATGCCGGTGATGATGGTGACGATGACCACATTGGTAATGGTGCCGGGTGTGATGGTGGCGACGCGGTTGTGAATTGTGCCGTATGCATGGGGTCATCAGCACCACAATCGTCATGAACAGCCAGCAACAGCATCGAATGATTATCGTCAGCCGACGTCATCTTCTTCATCACAACCTATGCCAACATGTTCATCGTTTCATTGCCGTGGTACGTGGTCATCATCATCAGCCGTCATACCCCCGCAGCATCACCAAGATCCCTAGCAAGAACGTCATCATCGTCGTCGCCACCATCATCATCAGCAGCAGCAACAGCACCATTAGCACCACCATCAATGTCAACTTCAACAGCTTCGGCACAATCACCATCATCCTCCTCACCCTTACATGTCTTTCTGTCCGCCGTCGATATCACCACCACCATCGCTGGTCATGATCACGAAGACTGTTTGCGTCCACAAGCTTAGGAGTTGGTGAGGGGCTAAGCAAGGGAAGAGAAAACGGCTCCAGCAAGGTTCGGGAGTTCAGGGTTCAGGGCTGGCACGTGAGACTGCACGTCGATACTTAAGTGGCGCTTGCGTTTGAGGTTTCATGGGCTCGGAATCTACAACAGTCCAGACTCGGTGCATTTCAGGGCAACAAGAAGGTTTATACATCGGACTGGGCTAGACGCGGAGCATAGACTGACAACAGGACCGGCAGAAGGTAGGTCTGCAAGATCAAGAGCGTGCACCAACCAAGCTTTACTTGGCTGGGTTTTTCATCTGCCTGCAAGTGCTTTTGCGGTGTCCGCACCACACCCGAAGACCTAGGCGACCGGGCACAGACCTCCGCCGACACGGGGTCAGGGACTGGTTGCCATTGACACCGAGGGGAAGGGGTTTCGAGGAAGTGTCGGCCCATCTTTCTTCCGCCTGCTCCAACGGACGGGGCAGCCGATGGCCTTTATTCAAGCTGCAACAAAGGAGGTCGCGGCAGGGCGGGCGGAAAGGGGACCCGTACAAACACACCCTGACGGGTCAGGTAAATGGGAGTTTCCGGAAATAGGGGACCCTAATATAGCACCCTAAATATTAGGATCCCTACTATAAGGAGCCCAAAATAAGGTACCCCTATTTTCGGAAACTCCCAAATGAATGTTGGAGGAGGTCCAGAGGTGGCGGGCAGGAGCTTGGGCGAGAGACCCCAGGCTGGGCAGGTCGAAGAAAGACCGGAGAGAGAACCAGGCAGAAAAGACCCCAACTAGGATGCCCAGTAGTACCCTTATTCCCTTTTTGTAGTCCTAGGTTCCTTATAAAGTGACCCAATTCCAAAAAGAGAGGCCTTTTTATTCTTAGGTTACTGGGTATCCTAGCCAAAACAAGGTGGTAAAAAAAAGGCAACAACAACAAGCCCCTCTTCTCTTATGAAGCAACAACAATCCTCAGGCCCTGAACTCTGAATCCCATACCCTGAAAGCCTAACCCTAGTAGCTCTAACCAGGTCAGTGCTGAGGAGGAGGGGGCGCAAAAGAGTGATGGGTTTTTGCCCATTTTGGAATCGGAACTCCAACGCTCAACCCTTTACATATGGATAGTTTTCTAACTTCGGGTCTTTGGGGGTGTCATTTTTCTTAGGGTGCCGTACTATACCTGGGCCTAGAAAGGGACCCGAACTGAGAGATCTACACATATGTTAATCTTGTATCCGCTGAACGTCATGGACAGCTGCAGGTGAAGCTGCATTTTCCGAAGTTGGATGGTTTAACCCGCGCCCTGGCAGCGAAAAGCTAGTAAGCACGTGGACGGCACTTAAGTTCTAGAGGGTTGGAATACCAGGTGATATAGGGGCTTAAATAATGACAAATACTATTTTGGGGGTTCCCGATTACAATTAGAGCATAAGCTGCCCCTAAGTAGTATCCCTTGTAGATCCATTATAGAACCCCTTCTAGGCCCTGTTTAAAGGAGCCCTATTCGAATTTTTTAAGGCCCCGATACCCTCCTAATTGGATTAGAAGATAGCCCAAAGCCTTACTCCAACTCTTGAGGTCCCTCTACTTATCCTAGGATGCCCCGTAGTACCCTTAGGGATCTATAAGGGTTCCTTAAAGGGATCTATAAGGGTTCTATAAAGGGTTTAGGGTTTCCGAAAATTAGGGGCTAGGATGCCCAGTAGTACCCTTATTCCCTTTTTGCAGTCCTAGGTTCCTTATAAAGTTACCCAATACCAAAAAGAGGGGCCTTTTTGTTCTTAGGTTTCTGGGTATCCTAGTAACTAAGGGGCCCGACTCTGCGGCACAGTTGGGCTTGTGCTGTGGATGTGAGGGATCGGGGCAGTTTGGAGTGTACGAATTTGGTTTCGAGTTTTTGGTTTGGCCTCCGGGGTAGACGGGGGGGGCCCGGGGCTCGGAGTTAAGGCACAGCTCGAGTACATGCACGGATTCAGGGCAGACTGCGGTAAGAAGAAAAAATAAAAGCAACAAAGCGCACACACACACACACACACACGGAGACATCTTTGTCCCTGCTCTTGAACCCAGCCGCCTCTTGTCAAAATGAGAAACGAAGAACCCAGGCACCGCTCAGGCATTTCTGCAGTTTCGAGATGCTTCCGCACGGCGTCGGGCACATGCGAAGAACGAGAAGCCACCCGACCGCAAGGAGGCGCTATAATACAGAGGCCCCAGTAATTACCTCTACTATTTTGGGGTTCCTTATTATAGTTATAGTAGAATGGCACAAGAACCCTATTCTAATTATTGCAGCCCCTATATTATAGAAACCGGGGCTAACAGAAATAAATGCTCCCTTAGACTCGCCAACCAAGGATGTATACTATATATATGCATATTTCCCGAAGCCCTCCACCTTGAACGCTCAACCCTAAACCCTCAACCCAAGCCTCGGAAAGACTCGACCCTATTCTCGGTGTTGCGGCCCGTAAAGTCTCGTTTGAATGTTTCGTATTCCAGGCGCAGACATGGGGGTTACAGTGAACCCCAGAAAGTTGGAACATGAGTTTAGGATGATTAGTGCTGGGATTCCCTCTACCTTGCCTAAGGGATAATGATGTTCGAACGTTCTGGCTTCTACTGTAGGGTTTCGGGGTCTTAGGATCTCAGATTTTGGGGTTAGGACTGGGATTTTTCGACAGGGTCGGGGTTTAATATCGGGGCCCGAGCAACCAATACTGTTTGGGGGGTTCCTGATCATAGATATAGTAGAATGGGCCCCAAGACCCTATGATTATTATTAAGGCCCCTCTATTGCAGAAATCGAAGGTACCTCCTCGACTGCCAGCTTCAGCTCTTCTCCAGCACCACTGCTGCATTCGAGACTTGTAGCCTGCTATTCAACGGTTTAGGGTTTAAGGTTGAGGGTTTCGGGTTTAAGGTTGAGGGTTTACAGTTTAAGGTTGAGGGTTGAGGGTTTGTGTTCAGGCCACAAAGCTGGTGAATTGTAGATTATGGGCTCAAGCGAAGGCTTTGAGCTGTTGGTTGGATGAGCGCCGGCACTTACTTTAAGTGCTCGGGATTGTGGGCCTGACCTCTCTTGGCCAACGGCTCAGATGCAGGGTTCCGGGAGTTTGGACCCTTTTCAGGCCCTCTAATATGATTTCTGTATCAAAGTCCCTAAACAGGTAGGTTATGACAATTACGATTATTATTACTATTATTATAACTATTATTATTACTATTATTACTATTATTATTACTATTATTTGGGGTTAAGGTAGGGTTTGTGGGCAACCGCGATCGCAAGCCCGCCGTGGCTTGTTTTCCAGATGCAGAGGTTACCCGCGTTCCTGAATCAACGGGGTTGATCGCAGACTGACCTTTAGGTCATCCACAAGGGCCCTTCCCCGGGTTTAAACTGAAAGACCTAAAACCTAAAAGACGTCGAACACCTGAGACGTGCTGCGGCTAAACATCCAGGAGGGCTTTCAGCAAGGAAGTCAGTATTCGTGAAAAAGCAAATAGTGTAGTTGAAGTATAGCAGGAGAGTATCCCAAGATCTCAATCTGCGGTGTTTACCCGATCACGGATCGCCTGGTTGGAAGCATGGCGCGAAGTTGAATACTGCAAACATTTTACACCATGTCTTTTTTCAGTATCATTAAAACCAGAGTAGATACGCCAAAACTTCTATACGCCCTACCTTAACCCCAAACAACCTACCTTTTTGGGGACTTGTATAAAGAAATCATATTAGGGGGGCCTTAAAAAGGTAGGTTCCTTAGGGTCCAGGTAAACCCCGAAGTAAATTCGTCTCTGTTCCGGCCTGCGCCTGAAGGTACGCGGCACGGCTTCTCCGAGGCGGCTGCGCGCCGGGACTTCGTGAGCTTCGATGCGGTGCTTTGGGCCTAAGATTTCAGGGACCCGGGTTTAGGGTCTAGGTTTAGGCTAGGTTTAGGGTTTATAGGGTTTAGGTCAATAGAAATTGTTAAGGGTTTAGGTGCCACTAAGGTTTGAGCGAAACGTTTTGAGCAAAATCGTTTTTTTGTTTTAGTCCCGGGGATCGGTCCACCGGGGGCTGGGCTGCAGCTGTGGTCTGGGCCGGGCTAGGCTTGGGCTACGTGTGGGCGGCGGCTGGGCCGGGTTGGGCGGTGCTGGGCTATGGGCTGCTGGCTGGGCGGGGGATCACATCTTGGGTCCAAACGCTTGGGGCTGGGTGGCGGGGGCTGGGGCTGGGGCTGGAGCAGGGCTCGGTTTGCCGACTGCTTTCATGTTGTGGGGCTGTGTTTTCCGACTGCTGTTATGTTGTGGGCCGCTTTCGGATTGCTTTCATGTTTTGGAAATTGGCCTGGGCTGGGCGGGCTGGGCGGCCTGGGCTGGGGCTGTTGTGGCTGCTGGGGGTCTGGCTGGCGCTGGAGGTTGGGGTTGGGCTTGAAATTGGCGGTTTAGGGTGTTCAACGCAAGCAACGACACGCAATTTCTACTGATTTCTGTCTTGAGGGTTTAGGGTTTAGGTCCAGGGGTTAGCGTTTAGGTTTTTAGGGTTAGGGTTTATTGTTGAGGGTGAAGGTCTGCTAGGGCCTTGCGTGATGCAGAGAGGGTCCGAAACCACTGAATGCTGCGCCAAGCACCTGCAGCTAAGTCGCTTCATCTCACAGGATGCCTTTGCGGCGAACCTATTAACCTGCAACCTTAAACCCTAAAGCCTAAACCTGGAACCTTAAACCCTAAACCCTAAAGCCTTAAATCCTAAACCTGGAACCCTAAACCCTAAACCCTAAACCTGAAGCCCTAAAGCCCTAAACCCTAAACCCTGCGCCCAACAACTCCAAAGCACACACGCTCTAAAACCGTACCCTGAAGCTCCAGAGCAGACCCCCCCAAACTCTGAAGCCCAAGAAGAGCCAACACACGGAATAGGGCCCCTTCAAAGGGATCTATAGGGTTCCTTTAACGGGATCTTTAGGGGTCTATATGGGTTACTATAGGGGATCTTTTCTTACCCTTTGTTCAGTGGGGAAGGGAGGAATGGGGTATAATTAGAACTACTACTACTACTACTACTACTAATTCTTCCATTCCCTACTAACCAAAGGTAAGAACACCCTAATGCCTCGGCCTCGAAACCTTCCGTGCGGAACTTCGGCACCTAAGCCCCGGAAGGGTTTTTAGGGGTTGTGGTAGGTGGGGCTTAGGATAACACACCTATGTCTTAGCCAAATCCCTAAACTCTAAACCCTCAAACCCAACAGCCTGAACTGCCCCGTCCATTAAGCCTGCTGTTATGACCTTACAGAATCGGTTCTTTACAATGTGATGACCCTGATAGAGAACCCTTCGAGCCGAATCTAGCATGCCTATTAAAAAAACCGATATAGAATTGGTGCCTTGCAAGTTATGGTCGCTAGCACAACCCGATCCCGAAAGCCCGAAAGCACCCAGACAAGCTGCTCTGATCCAAAGAAAAGCAAGAAGAGTGGCAGCAAAAACAGTAGCAGTCAAAAAGTGGTTGTAGTAAATGTTGTTGTTGTTGTTGTGGTTGTGGTTGTGGTTGTGGTTGTGGTTGTGGTTGTTGTTGTTGTTGTTGTTGTTGTTGTTGTTGTTGTTGTTGTTGTTGTTGTTGTGGTTGTTGTTGTGGTTGTGGTTGTTATTGTTGTTGTTGTTGTTGTCGTCGTCGTCGTCGTCGTGGTTGTTGTTGTTGTTGTTGTTGTTGTTGTTGTTGTTGTTGTTGTTGTTGTTGTTGTTGTTGTTGTTGTTGTTGTTGTTGTTGTTGTTGTTGTTGTTGTTGTTGTTGTTGTTGTTGTTGTTGTTGTTGTTGTTGTTGTTGTTGTTGTTGTTGGTTGTTGTTGTTGTTGTTGTTGGTTGTTGTTTGTTGTTGTTGGTTGTTTGTTGTTGTTTGTTGTTGTTTGTTGTTGTTTGTTGTTGTTTGTTGTTGTTGTTGTTGTTGTTGTTGTTGTTGTTGTTGTTGTTGTTGTTGTTGTTGTTGTTGTTGTTGTTGTTGTTGTTGTTGTTGTTGTTGTTGTTGTTGTTGTTGTTGTTGTTGTTGTTGTTGTTGTTGTTGTGGTGGTTGTTGTTGTTGTTGTTGTTGTTGTTGTTGTTGTTGTTGTTGTTGTTGTTGTTGTTGTTGTTGTTGTTGTTGTTGTTGTTGTTGTTGTTGTAGGTGTTGGTAGGTGTTGCGTCTGCCGCCGCGCGGGGTGGTGCAATTCCTCTGCTCGCATGCGCTGAAACTCGAGTTTTGGCACTTTCGTCACCTGACGTTGAACTTTGCTTTTGCTTTCGCATCGGTTTTTGCTGTGTTTCCAACCAAAAAAGTGACCGCACCGGCGGGCTCCAGTGTGCAAACACATTTCGCATCCTTGTTTTCGGTGTTTTCCTGTGTGTCGCATTTCGCATCGGTTTTTGCAGTGTCTTTTGCCGAATTTCGACTTTCTGCACATGCCGGCTTCGACTTGCATTTGTCTTTCAGCTCTGTGCGGGGCTTGGGGGCCTGGGGGGGGGGGGGGTGATGACGTCCATGCGAACGCGGCTTGTGTCTTCTGTTTCTCTTGTTGTTTCCTATGTGTCGCATTTCGCATTGTTTTTTTTACGGTGTTTTTGCCGATTCTCGCATGCCAGCTTAAACTTGCAATCTGTCTTTCAGCTCTGTGCGGGGGTGGGGGGGGAAGGGGGGGGGGTATGACGTCCATGCGAATGCGGCTTGTGTCTTCTGTTTCTTTGGTTGCGATACTAACGCTACCAGTTGCTCTGTCAACCCGTGCTTGCTGTTTCTTGTTGCTTCACTTTGGAAACGTCCACCATGCAAAAACCTCGAGTTTTTGAAGCTTTCCAGACAAAAACTTCCAAAATGAGCCTGAAAATCAACATAAATCAAAAACGAAAAACACGGTATTTGCGATACTTCCGCAAAAACCAGACCAAAGTCACAAGACACAGAACTCCAGAAATTTTACCCTCCGATACATCGTCGTGTTGATGAAAACCACGCACTAGTAATAATCATAGTATTTGTAGCATCAGTAGTAGGAAGAGTAGTAGTAGCAGCAGCAGCCGCCGAAGTCGCAGAAGTAGTACGCAGTGGATGAACACAGAACCTATGCTCTTACCTTCCCTGCTGAACCCTTATTTGAGAGGCGGAGCTCAGTCTTCCATACTGTCGCCCAAGCCTGGATGTGCATATAGGACTTAGGAGACCTATACCCCCAACCGTGTCCTAATGCCTACGCCTGAGGTGTAAACATGGAACCCACTTCTCAGGTGCCCTCGGCACCACTGCTGCACGAGGATCCCCCTCTCACAGAGGAGCCTGCGATCACTCAAAATGCAACTTAGTAGCTGAGTGGATACACTTTACACTTTTTGGGATAATATTACCCACTATCAAACTGAAAGTGTACACTTTTGGGGGGCTTATGAACTCAGCAACTAAGGCAAGCGAGTGTGTTGGATCGCCGCCCCAGCCGCTCACTTCACCTCGTGATACCAAGGCACGGCAGTAGGATTGTAAGGCTTCAGACGGCTTCAGATGTATGGTTTAGAATTCAGTTGTGAGGATTTGGAGCATCGGGCTTCATGTATAACTGTATACCTATATATATATATATATGTATACATATGTATAAGTATATATATATATATATATGTATATATGTATGTATGTATGTATATATATATATATATATATATATATATATATGTATGCATCTATGTATAGATATATATATATATATATATATATATATATCATATATCTATATATATATATATATACGTATTCTTGAGACGCGCTGATACCAGGCCTGGCCTTGGATTGCTCTGACTTGTTTCTTAGCACTCGCAACCTACCTGGGTTTGAATCTCGACCCTGAACGAATCCTGAGGCCCTGAACTTGAAACGGGTTTCTCTCTTTTGGGACGGGACATTAGGGTTTAGGGTTTAGGGGTGCAATAGGCCTGGATGCAAAAGGGTTCAGGGGTTTAGGGTGACGGGACAGAGTCTTTGAAGGATCCGACAAAGCCTTTATTCAGAGAACTAGCCACCTTAGGCCTAGTTGCGCAGTCGAGGCAGCAGCTCACTTCTGCTGGGGAGTCGCCCACAGGGCCCTAAGCCCCGAGAACATCGCTGGGCTTGCCCGGGAGGGGGCGGTTGAGGCGCGAAGCGACTTGAGGGCTGATTATGATTGAAACACGGTCTATATATACCTGTATATATATATATATATATACACTTACTTAGGAATATGTAAGTAGAATATACATATATGCATATGTATATATGTATATACACACATATATACATATAGATATGTACAACATGTAAACACATATGCATATACACATATATATATATACACACACAGATAGACATACATACATATATGCATCTGTACATATGTACTAGTACTAGAGCTAGAACTATGACGGACTATGCAGGGAGATTCTTATGACGTTCGTCATTCAAATGTCGTGATTGATGTTGTTGTTATTTTCCTTAGTCCCATGAGCCGGGCTTGATGGAGGGACTTTGCTGCATGGGGTCGCGCGGTTGTTTGTGCGGCGCTCATCACTACAATCACCACTGATGTTAACTCTTTGCATTCTGTCGAAGTGTGTGTTGGGTTCAGTCGTCTTCAACCTTCTCGTTGGCCAGAGCAACAACGACAGCGACAGAAACCACAAGAGCAGCAGCAACAACCACAACAACCACAACAACAAGATCAACAATCGCGGAAAAGCCTTCATCAAAGCAGACTCAGCAGTCAAGTCGAATCCAAACCATCAAAACACAATCACCGCAAGGCTCAGTGGCGCAGTTGCAGAATCTTGTGTTCTGTTCCTTGCTCCCGAAGGCAGTGGTGGAGGCCATGTGGTACCACCCGGACAGCAACGAAGTGCTGCGATGGGCCAGCATGGCCTTGCTGTATCTTAGGGGTACTTAGAAATAGTTTTTAATTTTTGGTTATTATAATCCCGAAGAAACAGCTAAAAATATGATTTTTGCTAGGGTTCTAAGATCAGCATAGGTATCTCTGCAGGGGCCCACCGGGCACAGAGAGCCGAGAACAAAAGCGGCTTGCTGTCGAGGAGGAAGCTTTGTACACTGTAGCAGAGGTGATGCGGCGACATGCCGACAGCCAAGAGCTGCAAATGTGGAGTCTGAAGGTTCTTGCATGCATCTGCAGCGATTCGGAAGTGAAACGATGCTGGTATGGTGTAATCAGATTCGACCAATGTCGGAGGGCGTTGGAGGCTGTCGAAGCTACTATGCATCGGTTTCTGGAGGACAGGGACCTCCAGCACTTTGCTTGTATTGCCATCTTCGAAGTTAGTAAGGACACTGCAGAAGTGGTCCTCCGAGGAGCACGCGCTTCGAGAGCAGTTGTAACAGCAATGTGCCGACACCTGGACAAGGGTGTGCAGACAGCTTGCGCTGCTTGCTTAGCCCTTCTGTGCATGCCAGTCAAAGGTGGGTGGGGGCATCCCGATCGCTTCGCAAGACAGCAGCAGGCAGTTGAGGCTGGGGCCTTGCAGGTTTTGACAGATGCTTTGCGGCGGCACAGGAACTGTGAAGTTGTCCAGCGATTTGGTCTCAAAGCTCTCGCGCACATTTGCGGCGGCTCCGATGCTGATCACTGCAGAAGGGAGCAAGCCATTCGTGCAGGGGCCGTGGAGGTCGTGGTTGCAGCCATGGCGTGGCACTCGAGCTGCACGGTCAGGCATTGGGGCATCGATGCCCTGATCAGCATGTGTTCCCATCCGCAGTTACTGCGAATGGCAGCAAGAGCTGGTGCTTTAATTCAGACGATGCGAGCAATGCAGCTACACAGTAGCAGTGAAGGAATCCAGAGAAGCGGCAGCGTGTTCGTGACACGCTTCTATGGCATTTCAGAGGCTGACGGACTGTATGCCATGACATGCGCCGTCAGAACAGGAGCCTTGGTGTCTGTCGTGTCAGCCATGCAGCATCATCAAGGGAGTGAATTCGTGCAAAAATGGGGCTGTGGAGCTCTTGTCAACCTTTGCAGAGGCATCAGCAGGCAGGCAGTGCTGAAGGCAGGAGCCATAGAAATTGTGGTGGAGGCGATGTCGCGACATCCGAACAGCAAAGATCTGCAGCTCGAGTGCTGCTCTGCGATTGCTAATATGTGCAGCGGTGATGACGTGCTTGAGATGCGGAAGCAAGCAGTCAACGTGGGGGCTTTAGGGGTCGTGGTGTCAGCCATGCGCCGCTACCCGAACGCCCTGACATTGCAAGAGCGTGGCTGCTCTGTCTTTGTCCTGATCTGCGGCAGCTGCGCCGGGGATGTGTGTTGTTACAAGAGAAAGCAGCGGGCGGTTGATGCAGGAGCCCTGGATGTGGTTGTATCATGCATGCGACGGTACCGGTACCCCTGCCACGAAGGTGTGCAGAATTTGGGTCGGGCTGCCATCATCAACATGTGCAGCGGGACAGACCCCGGCTGCGTGAGCAGAAGGCAACGAGCCGTCTCAGCAGGAGCACTGGAGGTTGTGACGGAGATGCAGCAGCACCTGCACCAGGAGGGCATGCAGAGATGGAGCAGGACTACTATAGGGGACTAAACAATTACTGTTCTATTTTGGGGGGGTTCCTTATTACAAGTATAGCATGATGGGCCTGAAAACCTTGTTCTAATTATTAATGCCCCAGTATTATACACTTAATCTAAGCTCCACGATTTCAGACCCTGGACCAGCCCTGTCTCAGCCTGCTTATGGGGCCTGCGCCCTGCCGTGTTACTTTCAAGATCGTTACCAGGATTCTCTTGAGCATGTAGGTTTACGGGTTTAGGGTTTCGGGGTTCAGGGTTTAGGGGTTTAGGGGGTTTGAACTGAAGCTACAGTGGCTGGAGCTGTTCGCGCGCAATGTGTTCAGAACTTACCCTCACCCGGGAGATTTATAAGCCATTCCATGCCCTTCGAAGCCTTGTAGTGTGCAGAGCCCTAGACCCAACAACCTTTATTACCTTGCCCTGAGCTTCGATTCACGGCGTCTGCGCTAGGACCGGCACACAGAGCCCCGGCGGCGGCGTGGAGACTGCCAAGGCATCGATGGACCAAAACTCTCAAGACCTGATGTAGGGGCCGAATTAATTACCTATACTATTTTGGGGGTTCCTCATTGTAAATATAGTATGATGGGCCGCAAAACCCTATTCTAATTATCAAGGCCCCTACATTAAGACACGAAGCCGGAAAACCCGACGCGTTTCCTGCCTCCGCTCTTGCTGCGAAATTTGGGGAGCCTGGTTTTTCCTGCGCCCCTACTTACTTGGCCCCAACCCTACTTAAATAAAGGATCATGGGACTTAGTAACTAAGTGGGTCACTATAGTAGGATGTTAGGGTTGAGGGTTTCACAATAATCAGACTGAAGTTGTATCTACTTATAACCCCAATTAAGGTACTTGTAACCCTACTTACTAAGTCCCATGATCATGATCCCCCAACCCGAGAGAGGACAGAGAGCCATGTTTGGGTTTCAGCCTAGCAGCTTTCGGCCTTTCCGTGGACCGCCTCCCATATGGGCAACCACCCATATATGTGCGACCGCGAAGAAGCAAGCTTGCAGGCTTGCTTGGAGGTTCATGGGTAGTTATAAGTAGGGTAAGTATACTAAAAAAACCCGTATTTGGGGCCTTATAACCCCACTTATAACTACCCATGAACCTCCAAGTACCCCTCAGTTGGGACACCGGTCATCAGCTCCTGCTGGATCTGCTTCTATCAGAGAGGGAAGCGATTGAAAACCTTGGAGGCATCTACAGAAACGGGTGATTCGCAGACTGGATTGTGGTTTGGGGCTTGGGGCCTAGCCCTAAACCCTAAACCCCTAAACCCTAAACCCCTAAACCCCCAAACCCCTAAACCCCCAAACCCCTAAACCCCTAAACCCCTGAACCCCTATAGTCTCCAGGGTTTGCAGTGAGGCCTTGCGCAGGCTTGCCGAAGGCGGGCTACCTAGAGGACCATGGGACATAGTAAGTAGGGTTATAAGTAAGGTAACTATAGTTATATCCACTTATAACCCCAATTAAGGTACTTATAATCCTACTTACTAAGTCCCATGATCCTCCAAGTAAGTAGCAGCCCCAAAGGAACTGAGCCCGTAAGTCCTTGAAATGCCCTTAGCACTAAGCCTTCCTGAACCCACTCTCCTAAAATGCCCGAATCATGGAAGTTTGCACATTCGCGAGGCACAGCTGCCTTCCAGTGCTACCGGGACCTCCTGCAGATCCTCGGCAAAGTGCGTTTGGTGTTTAGGGATGAGGGTTTACGGGTGAGGGTTTACGGGTTAAGCAGACCCTTTAGGGCTGGTTTCCAGGGTTTGAGGGCTGGCTTAGGGTTTAGCCACCACTAGATCGGTGAATTTCCGAGTTCCCGATCCCAATCCAAATGAAGCCCTAGACGCGAAACCCTAAACGAATAGGGACCCTTAGGTGGGTAGGGAGGAGGGGGGTAGGGGACTATAATTCCTTAATACACCTTTGTTGTGAGGCCCCCTATATACCTACCCCCCTAAGGGTCCTTGTGATACACCCTGAAAATCATTGAGGTCCTGTGTATACCGCGAGAACAAGAACGTCTATTCTTGGCTGCTGCATTTGGGGGCTTCGGCCTTTGATAGGCTCTTGCCTGAGCTTGCTGCCCGAGTCGCTGATGCGTACCATCGGCCGAAAGAAATCCTAAGACGTGAGAAGTGTTGGTTGAGGGTTCCGGAGGTGTGGGGTTTCAATATTTTGTATCGCTCTCAACAGTCGAAGAGTGCAAAAACTATTCTGGCATCAGTATGTTCGGTCTCATGAGCACGACAGTCTAGATCCATACTCATCCCCTTCGGTCTTGACGGGTATCAGCCTGACAAGCTTTAAGGGAAATATAGGTCTGAATATGGGACATGCCGCAGAAAGCTCTCCTTTCCAACAGCATGATGAGATGACAACCTTAAGTTCAAACACGTCACCTTCTTACACGGAACGTAATGAGCTGCTATGAGCTGCTCCTGCCATTTGCATCAGCGCGGATATCGGATGGCAGTGACATATCCATCTGCAGTGAAGAGTATCACCGTCGGAAGCAGAATTCGATCGCTGCTGCTATCTTCCTGAGCACCCATGGTGCTATCATTGTTGTTGCAAGTGGCCTTGCGTCTTTGAAGTGCGCTGAATTCTCATCATGCTGTTATTACTAGCACTAGCCGTAGCCCCAGTGGAGCGGTAGCAGACACTGCAGTAGCATTCCCCAACCGGCGTGGTAACACCATTGCGTTGTTTTTTTATGTTGGGAGTACAGAGAATGGATTGAGGTAGCAGCGCAGCGTGCACGGAAATTGGCTCCCCGAGACAAACTACAGTAAATGCCCGCTGCCTAGTATATTCAGAGGGATGCTCGGGGCGTGTGTCCCGCTGCAGTGCATGCTGTTCGCCTCCTCCTCAGATTTGCGGGATATTCGTGTGCCGTGTTCCCCCCGTACTCCTGAACCCCGTGCGTAGCCCGAATGCGCCAGTACTTGAGAAAAAGCCTTGGTTGTCTCCTCATTGTACCCTGGTCTCGTGGTTTTCTGTACTCTCTGCGTGGTCTCCGGGGAACTGTGGCTCCTCGTATTGTCGTGGTCGTCGCGGTGGTCCTCGTGGTCGCGGTCGTCCCGGTCGTCGTCCTGCTCTTTCACTGTTTGGGGCTCTGCGCAGATACAATTAGTAGTAGTCGTAATGCTTGTTCGGTCGCTGAGTTTGGGGTCTTTTATGCGTGGGACTCAACCGTTCATACTTTAGCACCACCGCCCCAAAAGCTTAAAACCCTACAGCCCTAGCCCCGTAGTCCTAGCCCTTACAACCCTAAAACGCTAGGTATATTCAACTTAGTCACAGTGTACCGGCGTAGCGTCTTTGGCTTCGGGCGTCAGGAAACCTATAGAGTTTGGCGTCGGGGCAGGCTGTCAGCGGCACTTAGCTACTGCAAGAAATCGCACGCTGTGCGGATACAGACGCACACGCACACCTGCCGTGCCAGATAAGAGAAATACCTTTCGTCCGGGATCCATGCAAGTGCAGGCTGAATAGGTTGGCCTTTGGGGTTTCGGGGCCTCTGGTCCAGCACTTACTGGAGCTATGGAAAGTCAACGCGATGATTAAACCCTAAACCCCAAATCTTAAGAAATCCTGTTTCAGCGGCACCTAAATGGCTCCTCGACTTTTTACTACCTGCCCCTGCGGCTTTCGAATTGAGGGCAGAGTCTCTCGGACACCGGTAGCGCCTTTAGAAACCCTCCCAACCGCAATAAGATTCGGAATGCACCCGAAAGCCGAAATGCTCCAAATTGAGCTTCCGAGCATGGAACTTGCGCTGCTCGCCTGGCGAAGCAGGTTCTGATGGATTTCGGGTTCCACGGATGATGAAGTTGGTGCATGGCAACTTCGCAAGGAAGCCAGTGCAGCCCAAATTGGAACGGTTCCACGCGAGGGCTTCTTTTACACAAACGTTTGGCGCTGGCTCAGATGAACAGATTCAAAAAGAGGTGGTTCAGGAACCTCTATCTGGCAGCGAGCACAGATTACGTTCAGGAGTTCGGTGCATCTTCTGTGTAGATCTGGAAAGATGCTGGATTTCGGAATGTGTTGTTTCATTGCAGCTCATTCTAATCGTTCTCAGATGTGTGTTTGTTTTCTCGATGTGATAGAGAGGGCTAGCTTCATGCGTGTATGCAAACATACAAGACTAACCGTAACCTCTGAAACCAACACCGGGTCTCGGTGCGCCCTTCCCCCCTTCTATTCTTCCAAAGCCGCATATCCGCTACAACTTACAGCAGGTACTCAATGGCATTGGGATTTTGTATAGCTATTGTTATGAACAAGACCAACCGAAGATTCACTCTTTCATATTCCTACCAAGCTAGTTTGGAATACATTACGGGATTCTTACATTATCTAGATACAAGGAGCATCACTTAGCATGGATTCAACACGTAATGGTACTTCTCTTGGCCACGGAATATAACCTATATCTTATTTTTACTCGCATCACTGGGATTTGTTCTTTTCTTTGTCGCTCTCCGCCGGCCTCCTCCTCTTCCTGTTCCTCTTCTGCATCTTCCTCCTTCCTCTCCGCGCCCACTACACCACAATGCAGCACGATACTACAACACGCACACACACACACACATACAGACACACACACATACACCTAAAGAGATAGATATATACCCACGCACACAGACGGAGAGACTAAGCGATCGACAGACAGAGAGGCAGACATAAACAGATAGACAGAGCCTGAGTCAGACAAATAGAGATAGATAGATAGGCAGATAGGTAGAGTCAAACAGAGACTTATAGAAAGAGATAGGCAGACAGATACAAAAAAAAACTGACAGACAAAGATAGATAGACAGATAGACAGAGAGATAGAGACCCAGAAAGATAGGGAGACAGGGAAATAGAGAGAGACACAGAGAGACAGAGACAGAGGCACACTCAGACCCAGATAGATAAAGACAGACCTAGACGGACCCAGATCGACCTAGACAGAGATAGATAGAGATAGACACAGACAGACCCAGATAGTGATACTGATAGAGAGTGATAGTGCTAGAGACAAGAAAGAGATAGAGAGAGATAGATAGAGAAAGGCAGAGAGATAGATACGGATAGATATAGATCG
Organism: Symbiodinium sp. CCMP2592; assembly: GCA_905221615.1. Classification (NCBI taxonomy): domain Eukaryota; class Dinophyceae; order Suessiales; family Symbiodiniaceae; genus Symbiodinium; species Symbiodinium sp. CCMP2592. The sequence goes on from CAJNDT010002802.1 coordinate 805,199, forward strand.
ATAAAGATAAATAGAAATGCAGATAAATAGAAAGGGAGAGATAGAGATGGTCGGCAAATTACTATATTGTTAGGAGATTAAGTCGTTAGATAGGTCGGGCCGGCAGGTTAAATAGGTAGTTATATATATAGGTAGTTACTTCGGGTAACTAAGCACCTGGTAGGCGCCTAGAGAGGCTCAGATAGGCAAATAGGTAGATTAGAAGATAGGTAAGAAATAGATGATTAGGTAGGTAGTCAGGCTCAGTCGGATATAGTCGGGTAGGTTGGTAGCTAGGTTTGTCAGGAGACAGATATCTTTTGATCCGAAAGTGGTTTCTTTTGAGCTAAATATGAAATTGTTTTTAATATTGGATAAAGATAAATATTTCGTTATTTTTCGCAAAAAGTTTATTTGTATCTTTTTGATTATGGTTTGAGGCGTAGATATAGATAGGAATAAGGATAGGAATGGAATTGTTCTAAGTCGTTAGTTCCGGGGTCTTCTAAAATGATGGA
>CAJNDT010002803.1:0-28057 GCA_905221615.1 Symbiodinium sp. CCMP2592
TTTGAAGGCTTATGCAACGGCCCACTAAAAGCAGTGAAACCACAAGCCCCCCCAAACCCCAGCAAACCCATAACAATAAGAAAGCCTCAATTTAGTCTAGCCCGAACCAACAGAGAGCAAAACCCCAGCAAACCCATAACAATCAGAAAGACTAAATTTAGTCTAGCCCGAACCAACAGAGAGCAATCGCGGAGCAGACAACGGGGCAGACGACGAGTTTGAAGGCTTATGCAACGGCCCACTAAAAGCAGTGAAACCACAAGCACCCCCAAACCCCGGCAAACCCTCAACAATAAGAAAGCCTCAATCTAGTCTAGCCCGAACCAACAGAGAGCAATCGCGGAGCAGACAACGGGGCAGACGACGAGTTTGAAGGCTTATGCAACGGCCCACTAAAAGCAGTGAAACCACAAGCACCCCCAAACCCCAGCAAACCCTTAACATTAAAAAAGACTAAATTTAGTCTAGCCCGAACCAACAGAGAGCAATCGCGGAGCAGACAACGGGGCAGACGACGAGTTCGAAGGCATAAGGAACGGCCCCCTCAAAGCAGTAAAACCACAAGCGCCCCCAAAGCCCAGCACTCTCTCAACAATAAGAAAGCCTCAATCTAGTCTAGCCCGAACCAACAGAGAGCAATCGCGGAGCAGACAACGGGGCAGACGACGAGCTTGAAGGCTCATGCAACGGCCCACTAAAAGCAGTGAAACCACAAGCACCCCCAAACCCCAGCAATCCCTCAACACTAACAAAGCCTCAATTTAGTCTAGCCCCAACCAACAGAGAGCAATCGCGGAGCAGACGACAACTTTTAAGGCTTAAGCAACGGCCCCCTCAAAGCAGTGAAACCACAAGAACCACCAAGACCCGGCAATCCTTTTACACTCACAGGGCTCTAAACCTAACTTAACCCGAACAAACAGAGCACAATCGCAGGGCACACGCAAAACTTTAGGACCTAAGGACCAGCCCCCCTAAAGCAGCGCAAGCCTTCGTGGGAGATGCTCGGGGCGCCTGTGAGCGCAGTCAACATGGACCCCCTTAAGGCAGAGAAAGCCTTCGGGTGAGATGCTCGCACTCGGAACCCTCCGCCTCCGAGCCCCAACCCACCTCGCACCCCTGAAACTTCGCGAGGGGGGACCCGGCCGCGCCAGAAAAAGTTCAAAGGTTTCGATCCCCAACCCGAAAAAAGTGCCGAAAAACACGATTGTCAGAAACGGGCTTTTTTACCAAACCCCAGCAAACCCATAACAATCAGAAAGACTCAATTTAGTCTAGCCCGAACCAACAGAGAGCAATCGCAGTGCAGACAAGGAGTTTTAAGGCTTAAGCAACAGCCCCTTAAAAGAAAGGGATGCAGCTGCTGGCTTCGCGTGAGATGCTTGGGGCGCCTTTTAGCGCAGTCTCAAAAAACTGCGCTGGCGAACCCTAAACCCTAAACCCTAAACCCTAAACCCTAAACCCTAAACCCTAAACCCTAAACCCTAAACCCTAAACCCTAAACCCTAAACCCTAAACCCTAAACCCTAAACCCTAAACCCTAAACCCTAAACCCTCAAGCAAATGATAAATAGAAATTGTACGGCAGTACGACTTGTTACGGCCAAGAGTGGGCCAGAATGAGCCACCAAGATCCGGCAGTACGATTTGATGCGGCCAAGAGTGGGCCAGAAAGAGCCACCAAGACCCGGCAGTACGATTTGTTACGGCCAAGAGTGGGCCAGAAAGAGCCACCAAGACCCGGCAGTACGATTTGTTACGGCCAAGAGTGGGCCAGAAAGAGCCACCAAGACCCGCAGTACGATTTGTTACGGCCAAGAGTGGGCCAGAAAGAGCCACCAAGACCCGGCAGTACGATTTGTTACGGCCAAGAGTGGGCCAGAATGAGCCACCAAGAACCGGCAGTACGATTTGATGCGGCCAAGAGTGGGCCAGAAAGAGCCACCAAGACCCGGCAGTACGATTTGTTACGGCCAAGAGTGGGCCAGAAAGAGCCACCAAGACCCGGCAGTACGATTTGTTACGGCCAAGAGTGGGCCAGAAAGAGCCACCAAGACCCGGCAGTACGATTTGTTACGGCCAAGAGTGGGCCAGAAAGAGCCACCAAGACCCGGCAGTACGATTTGTTACGGACAAGAGTGGGACAGAAAGAGCCACCAAGACCCGGCAGTACGATTTGTTACGGCCAATAGTGGGCCAGAAAGGGCCACCAAGATCTGGCAGTACGATTTGTTACGGCCAAGAGTGGGCCAGAAAGAGCCACGAAGACCCGGCAGTACGATTTGTTACGGCCAAGAGTGGGCCAGAAAGAGCCACCAAGACCCGGCGGCAGTACGATTTGTTACGGCCAAGAGTGGGCCAGAAAGACGACAGCCCCACGGGGAGTGTGACGGACCGGGCGGGCTTGCCAGCTAGGAAGCAAGGAAGATTGACAGGAAGTGTCAATATCTAGGGGCTTTAGCAGGGAAGATTGACCGGAAATGTCAATATCTAGGGGCTTTAGTCGGCCACTCACACAAAGACAGGCGCAGAAGATTGACAGGCAGTGTCAATTTTGGGGCTCTAGTCGGCCGCTCACACAAAGACACGTCCTGAAGGCACGAAGATTGACAGCAAGTGTCAATCTTTAGGCTCTGCCCGGCTGCAAGGCCGAGAAGATTGACAGGAGGTGTCAATCTCTTGGGGCTCTAGTCGACCACAGCCCAATGGGGAGTGTGACGCACCGGGCGGGCTTTCCGGCTAGGAAGCACGGAAGATTGACAGGAAGTGTCAATATCAAGGGGCTGTAGCGGGGAAGATTACGGACGTGTCAATATCTAAGGGCTTTAGTGGGCCACTCACACAAAGACACGGCCAGAAGGCAGCAAGTGGCAATGTCTGGACCACAGCCACACGGGGAGTGTGACGCACCGGGCGGGCTTTTCGGCTGGAAAGCACTCAGATTGACACGGACCGCCTTCCAGATTGACACTGCCGCCCCCCGGATTGACACGGGCCGCCCTCCCTTCAGCAGGATACATAGAAATTGTATTTGCCACACCGTTGGGAAGCACCAAGATGCCAGCAAACAGTGCAGAACAAAAACACCCCATTTTGTTAACCCTTGTTGTCGTGCTCAACATCCTTAAAACAAGAAGTCAAGAACCAGTGCAGAAAAAAAGCCCCATTTTGTTAGTCCTAGTTGTCGTGCTCAACATCCTTAAAACAAGAAGCCAAGAACCAGAGCAGAAAAAAACACACCCCATTTTGTTAACCCTGGTTGTCGTGCTCAACATCCTTAAAACAAGAAGTCAAGAACCAGTGCAGAAAAAAAGCCCCATTTTGTTAGTCCTAGTTGTCGTGCTCAACATCCTTAAAACAAGAAGCCAACCACCGGCCCCTTCCCCCACCGGACCTCTCACGATTGACACCTGCTGTCAATCTGGCAAGGGAGTGTGACAGCCATCCGCCGGGAGGGTCCAGAGCTACTGACAATCCAAAGGGGCAAACGGCCAGCAAGGGAGTGTGACAGCCATCCGCCCCCTTTCCACCAAGCTCCACCCAGATTGCCACCAGCTGACAATCTGAAGCCCTGAAGATTGCCACCTGCTGACAATCCAAAGGGGCAACCGGCCAGCAAGGGAGTGTGACAGCCATCCGCCCCCTTTCCACCAACCCCCCACCACGATTGCCACCTATTGGCAATCTGTACCCCCTTAAGATTGCCACCTGTTGGCAATCTGTACCCCCCTAAGATTGCCACCTGCTGACAATCTAGATCCCCTGTGATTGCCACCTATTGGCAATCTGTACCCCCTTAAGATTGCCACCTGTTGGCAATCTGTACCCCCCCTAAGATTGCCACCTGCTGACAATCTAGATCCCCTGTGATTGCCACTTGTTGGCAATCTGTACCCCCTTAAGATTGCCACCTGTTAGATTGCCACCAGCTGACAATCTGAAGCCCTGAAGATTGCCACCTGCTGACAAGGGGCAACCGGCCAGCAAGGGAGTGTGACAGCCATCCGCCCCCTTTCCACCAACCCCCACCACGATTGCCACCTATTGGCAATCTGTACCCCCTTAAGATTGCCACCTGTTGGCAATCTGTACACCCCTAAGATTGCCACCTATTGGCAATCTGTACCCCCTTAAGATTGCCACCTGTTGGCAATCTGTACCCCCCTAAGATTGCCACCTGCTGGCAATCTAGATCCCCTGTGATTGCCACTTGTTGGCAATCTGTACCCCCTTAAGATTGCCACCTGTTGGCAATCTGTACCCCCCTACGATTGCCGCCTTCTGACAATCTAGACCCCCTGAGATTGCCACCTGCCGGCAATCCATTAGGCCTGGCAAGTGGCAGCTAAGCACCAAAAACGCAGGTGTGATTGCCACCTGTTGGCAATCTGTACCCCCCTACGATTGCCGCCTTCTGACAATCTAGACCCCCTAAGATTGCCACCCCTTTGGGGCCTGGAGATTGTCACTCGGGGCCTGGCGATTGTCACTTTGGGGCCTGGAGATTGTCACCTGGGGCCTGGCGATTGTCACTTTGGGGCCTGGAGATTGTCACTTTGGGGCCTGGAGATTGTCACTTTGGCGTTGTGGGTGGCCTGGTTGCAAGTTTTTGCAGGTTTTGAGAGGTTTTTAAAGGCTCAGAGTGGTTTTAAAACGTTCTAAGTGGCTTCCGAAGTTATTTCAAAGGGCTTTAAGCAGTCTTGAAGCCGGGCAAAATTGACACCCACCGTCAATCTACGACCGCCCGGGGACCAGGATTTCCCCGACCCGCGCGCGTACACACAATGCGCTTTTGGACCCTCCGCTCGCACCCCAAGGGGGGCATGCCAGGTGTCTTTTGGAAGCTAGTAATGGCGTTGAACTACAGCGACTGCTGTACGCGCCAGTTCACTAGCGAAGCGGCCTCCAAATACCTAAAAAGAGCCGAGGTGCCTTCCTTGAGCATTCCAAAAGTAGGCCGCGGGCATACTTTTGGGATGTGTGCCACGGACGCGCTTTGCGCGAGGATCGGTTTGTTTTCCTCAGTGCCAAGGGCCAAGGGGGCTTCCCATTGAGCCTGTCAACGGGAACGCGTGTACTCGCTCGCGGGTGCGCGTTACTACCGGGGATCCGATCTATCTCCAATCGGTGAACACATATGGGCGAAGGATGTTTCAATCCGACCAGAAACATCGGGGAAGCAGGGAGCGTGTGCTGCGGGACATTCTCTTATAAGGCGCCTAAAATAAGGCCATCCCAGTACTAAGTACGCTGGGGGGTGCCTTCGAAGACCTTCACACTCTCATACTTCCCACGCATGCATTCAGTGAACATGTCCAAGCCAAGGACTGATTTTTGGTGCAAGCGACTCGGCTGCAATTAAACACGTGCATGTCCACGGCCATCATCAACATATATGTTAACTCAACATGTGCTCGCCCAGGCATTGCTCTGGTGGTCGCAACTCGGCTGCAATCAAACATGTCCACGTCTAGAGCGTGCTTGCGTCATGCTTGCGTCATGCTTGCATCAATTTCCCTGCCGAAGCCAAGGCGCGGTCAGATGAGGCGAGAGCCGCCTCCAGACTGCATCTAGAATCTAGACGCAAACCTCGAGTCCGCACAAGCCTTTCAGGGAGTTTTCAAGGGTTAGTCTGGCAGAATTGCCTCGCTTATTGGGGCTTTGGGAATGAAAACCTCTTGCAGAATTGTTTCGCTTATTGGGGCGTTAGGAAGGAAAACCTCTTGCAGAATTGTTTCGCTTATTGGGGCGTTAGGAAGGAAAAATTTTTGCAGAATTGCTTCGCTTATTGGGGCGTTAGGAACCAAATTCTCTGGCAGAATTGTTTCGCTTATTGGGGCGTTAGGAACCAAATTCTCTGGCAGAATTGTTTCGCTTATTGGGGCTTCAGGAATGAAAACCTCTTGCAGAATTGTTTCGCTTATTGGGGCGTTAGACGAAAAAACCTCTTGCAGAATTGTTTCGCTTATTGGGGCGTTAGAAGGAAAACCTCTTGGGCCATCCCAGGCTAAGTATGCTGGGGGGTGCCTTCAAAGACCTTCACACTTCATCATACCATCATATTTTCACACACACACGCTTTCATTCAGCACGTCCCAGCCAAGGTATGCCACCTTGGAATGCAACTTGGCTGCAATCAGACACGTACATGTCCACGTCAGCTTGGCATCCCGCCCTTTTTGTGCCGCTGCCGAGGCACTACCAGAGGGACGGCAATGAGAAACGGCCACTAAGCTGCAATTGCACGCATGCAAGCTCGCAGTTTCCCTTCCATGTCGTACGTCAGGTCCGCTCCAAACCAAGCTGCCAGCCAAGACCTAAGGAAGATACATCCGCGATGAGAGCCCCTGCAGATGCAAGATGAGCCTCCTATATCACTGGTAAGGGGTGCCTTCAAAGACCTTCACGCTTCATCATACCATCATACTTTCCCGCACATGCATTGATTCATCACGTCACAGCCAAGGTATACCACCTTGGAATGCAATTTGGCTGCAATCAGACTTCATGTACATGTCCGCAGCCAAGGTACAGCTTTGGTCGCATCTTGACAGCAACTAGACAAGGCCATATTTGCTTTATTTTTACGTTGATTCCCTTCCAATGCCAAGGTACAACTACGCGAGGACCTCCGGAGTCCAGTTGAAAAGCCCGCCCACCACCTGACAATCTGTATCCTCGTCCATTTTACGAAGGAAATCGGCTTGGAGAGCTTGCGAATCACTTGACAATCCTCACCACCGTCCAGTTTATGAAGGAAACCGGCTTGGGAGCCCGCGAACCACCTGGCAATCTTTATTCCCGTCCATTTTATGAAGGAAATCCATTTGGCAAGCTCCCTCTTTGTTCCAGGTAGAGACATACCGTATTTCAGCCGAAATACAGCTGGGGATGTTTCACAAGGAAGGCAACAACCGCAGGTGTGAAAACACGCTCGGCCCGAGCATCGTTCACGAGTATTTCTAGGTGTGGAGGTCGAAGCATGTAGCTTCCAGTCTTGCAGATGCTGCTTGAGCATTGCATCCTGTGTTCCGCAGCAGTATCTTGCAGCTTCAAAGTTTGCATTTCCTTTCCTTCAAAGCACCCACAAGATGGACGGCCGCCGTCTGGAGTGGAGCCGGTGTTTGGAAGGCGGTCCTGGCTCGTGGTCATTGATTGACTCGGACTGCGCGGCCTTTACCACTGAAGCAACTCCTCGATGGCATCTGCTCTTCTTTTCCACCGATCCCGTGGAGAGGCTGCAGTGCCGATTCGTCCGATGGCATCCAGCAGATGCCCAGGTTGCTGTGTTCGAAGCTGAAGAGCTGGACCATGATGCTTGGATCAGTTATCCCGCCGGCGAGGTCTACGTCCGTGAAGTGCCCTCACCCTTGGTCGTCACCTGCAGCTTGACGCCTGTCCCGCAAAATGCTGTTGACGCAGTGTTCACCACGGTGGCCGGCGGGGAGCTGCTGCGAATCACCGGCATGTCAAACCCGGAAATGAAAGAGCTTGCTACATCCGCTGCCCTAGCAGCTGCAGCCCAAGGCCGTCTGCGGAGCCGCAACCAAGCAGTGTGCACGGCGTTAGACGGGCAACTGGTCACCGTGGTCCTTTCCCATGACATGTGGGACATGCTGACAGCGCAGAGCTAGAAAAGAGTCTTTTGTATCACTCAATCAACCTATGCCGTGCACCGGCCGTGACGGAGCATCGCGGCTGGCAGCCACAGCAGCAGAAGCAAACAAGATAAAGGCATTTGCCACTTGCGCGACAGAGACCATGGTGGCACAGCTCATGAAGTCAGCATTCCTGCCACTGCCTGTTGAACTCGGTGATTAAGCTGCTCAGGAATCTGTATCATTGACCACAGGGTAGCTGTCCATATTGAATTCGATGTGTTGCCGACCATGACACTCGAATCTGTTCTGTCTTTCTCGGGCGCTTGTGTTTCGTTTCACCAATAAGGCAACAGCAGCAGTGCGAGTAAAAAAGGTCAGACGGATCATCGTGCTCGCATGCCAGGATGTACAATGTACACGTCGCACAGTGCCCAGAAGCCGTCTTATCTTTGCCACTTCGACTGCTTTCCCCTGCAGCTACGAGATCAGTCTGTTGGACAGTAGGATTAGCTAGACAGATTCGGCCGTAGACGTGCAGCATCATGGCGCCCTGCGAGCGATGTGGCACAGGCACGCGCAACGGCCGTGGTCGGGGCTGGTGCAGCAATCCCCAGTGCCGGCAAGCAGAGAAGGAAGAACATGAAGCCGAGCGGAACGCGAAAAGAAGGGAACGAAACATGCATGGTGGCGGGAGTCGCGGACCCCTGCCTGCAGCAGCAATAAGTTACCGGGCACAGAGACGCGAGCTGCAGGCGAAGCGAGCAGAGGAGGGCCTAAAAAGCCGCGGCCCCAAGCCCGAAGAGGACAGCACTCGGGCACAGAGGCGCGAACTGCAGGCCCAGAGAGAGGAGGAGGGTCTTAGCAGCCGCGGCCCCAAGCCCGAAGAGGACAGCACTCGGGCACAGAGGCGCGAACTGCAGACCCAGAGAGAGGAGGAGGGTCTTGGCAGCCGCGGACCAAAGCCTCTCGCCACCGAAGCCCAGCAACGAGGCTACCCCTTCCCTGGCGAAGACATGCTGACACCAGAACAAGTGCAGGCACAATACCTCGCCTTTACCCGCGGCTGGAGCAGATTCGGGTTGTCAAAAGTGTGCCAGAAATGCCGAACACTGGTCCCGGGGAGACAGTGCAGGCCTGCCAAAAATACCGGCGAGATGCTTTGCAGAAACTGTCGCGAGAAGGCCAACAAAACCCATTTCAGCTTGCCCGTTCTGTCGCCCATCCCGGACGCACTCCAAAACTTGCAGCCGATCGAGCAACACCTGATTGCCATGGCCCGGTTTTCGCAGGTTCTGCTGGAGAAGCTCCCGGCAGGAGGCCCGAGCGCACAGTGGGGTCGCATGTACGCGGTGCTCATGGACGACCCCCTCATCTGCGACGTCCTGGAGGGAGCCACGCTCGAAGAAGACGGCACCGTCTTGGTAGAAGGGGTCCAGGGCATGACCGCCTCGCCAGCTCGTCTTGGCCACTTACTGGATGCTTTGCAGGACCTTAAGCTCCAGCACCGGCTCTATCAGGACAATCCGGCGGTGGACGAGGTCCTCCGGAGAATGACTAACATCCTCGCGATGCTGGATGAACAGAAAGCCTCCCAAGGGCGCCAAACGGAGGAGTCCGGTGGCTCACACTCCTCGGCCTTGGGAGGCAGGCATCCTAACATGTCAGACACGGAGAAAGAGGAGGAAGGGGAGGAGCAGAGCGAAACAGAGCTTGAGCTGACTTACATGGTTCCGAAGGAGTTGAAGGCACCCAAGGCAGAGGCCCAGGACCTGCACAAAGCTCGCGGCATCGCAGCTCTCAGCGACGACGTGGACGTCAAGTTCTTCCCGCACCTGTTTCCCACGGGCACCGGCGGGTGGCAGAATAAGTACCACAACTTTTCCCAATACGCCCGCAAACGCCTCCTGGGGCTGGACCCACGCTTCGAGGAGTCTGCGGCCTACATCATGTGGCTGCTGGAGACGCACATCAAGAAGCGTTTGTCGGGCAACATCAACGTCAGGATCGGAGGACCAAAAGCTTCGAGCGAAAGGAACATGTGCCAGGACGGCAAAGGACAGGTGTTCACAGCCCTCAGGGACATCCCCGGCACCAGCTCATACGTCTACGCCAAGAAGGGCGTCGCAGTCAACATGTACGAACAGCTGGGGGTTCCAAAGTTCTTCATGACGCTCACTTGCCACGCTCGCCAGCCCGACATCTTGATCGCAGTCATCACGGCTCGACTCCTGCGTCTGCGGCCCGACAGCCCATCGGGGGAAATCGAAAAGCACGCCAGCGAAATACTGCGGCAGTATCAAGCAGACGAGAAGTGGACGTGGGACGGACTGTCACCGAATCAGCTCTGTAATCAACACCCTGCCATCGTGGCACGCCAATTTCAACACCAGGTGACTCAGCTGATGTACTGGCTGGCTGCCGATCGAGACGCGGAGACCCTTCTGGAGAGGGACGCAGACGAACAGGACGAGCCAGGGAGAAACACCGACGGAGAGGAGACTGACTTTGCGCAAGCTCCAGTAAGAGATGCTGAAGGCCGGCACCGCGGAGTTCGGAGGGAACGCGCGCCCTTCAAGGTCGTGGATTACATCATCCGAATCGAATGGCAAAAGAGAGGCTACCCGCACGCGCACATCCTTCTCTGGGTGGTGGAGTGGCCCAACCATGCAGACGAGGCGAAAGAAGCAACCTTCCTGGGGAGTGCACGTGAAGCCCAGGAGGAAGGAGCAGCAGACCCGGACTGGTCAGACGAAGAAGTCATGGCGAAGTTCGTGCCAACATGCGCAGAAGATTGGAGCGACAAATACGTGACCACCAAGGGGCCGTACAGCTGGCGCCAATCCACAAAGATTTCGGAGCGCGAAAAGGAGGTGAATGCGCAGCTGGCCGAGTTGCTGATCCACCATCATTCCGCGTACTGCGGCATCAAAGCCAACGGGAGCTGCCGTTTCGGCTTCCCACATTGCGAAATGCATAGGACGAGGCGGCGCACCTCACAAGAGAAGTATGCCAACAGCCGCTGGAAGAGCAGTCTTGCGACGAGGCGCAGGAAGGAAGACGGCATGGTCGGTCAGTACAACATCCGAATTCTGAGACGGTGGCGTGCCAGCATGGACCTGCAGGTGATCTGCGAGCTGACCAGTGCCAGCCGCTACATACTGGGCTACGCGTTGAAGTCCGAGCAGGACGCCGAGGCGCAGCGCCGCGTCGAGCAGATCGTCGCCCAGCTGACCTCGAGCAACCAGCGGGGCGTCGCATTGGACAACCAGCAGGTCTACAAGGCGGCGCACGCAGCTTTGCAAGGCAGAACTACCTCGACCTTCGAAGCCTGCCACCTGCTGCTTGGGTTCCCGGTCGTGCAGTTCTCTCGAGACAACGAATGGATCCAGGTGGGGCCTCCCGAAACTTGGACTCTGTCAGTGCCCACCTACGAGGAAGTTCCCGCCCTCAAAAAGCCCGGCGACTACCGCAAGAACAAAATCGAACGCGAAGGCTACTTGCCCGCGGCGCAGTGGTGGTACCGCCAACTGCAATTGGAATTCGGCGAACAGGAGGTGGATATTCCCGTGGAAGCGGGCACGCCTGCAACGTGCCAGATCAAGGACGTGATCTTCCTGGACTTCTGCGCGGCCTTCAAGTTCGTGGGCGTGCAGTTCCCGCAGCCACGCAGACGCCCTGCTATCGTTGCCTACCGCAACTTCAGGCCTGATCTGGAGCCGGAAGCGTTTTACTACTCCAGGCTGCTGCTGTATTCCGTTTGGAAGGAGCCAGGAGATTGGCTCAGGGAGGAGGACAACGGCAGCCACGCATCAGCCTTTCGACGGCTTGCCCAGGATGTGGAGGGCCACCCAGACTTCCTCCGGTCAAGATGTTTTCCGCAATTGGACGGGACCGTGACCGCTGCGCGCAAGTTGCAGGCCGTCCAAGCCACCATGTACATGAGGGCGAGGATCCATCCGGCTCACCTCCGGGATGGATGGGCCAACAGCAAGGCTGCCCAGGACGACTACGAAGACTCTCTGAAAGTTCTCGAGGCGCTGCGCCAGAGGCACGGCGATGACATCAACTTCGCAGCCCCCGACCACGTCCCCACAGGAGCAGAAGAAGATGCTTTCGCACCCGTCGAAGGCGGCCAGGAATCCTTCGACATGCTGACAACAACAGAGAACCCTTCCGCCGAGACGCAACACCAGCGGCGGGCCATGGAATACATCATCAAGTCCGTCCTCAGTGGGCCCAATACGATGGACAGCAACAAGACAGAGCGCCTGCAGATGCTCCTCCATGGGCCAGGGGGCTGCGGGAAGTCCGTGGTGGTCCGCGCGGCTGCTCACATGCTCCGCTCCTCAGCGGTCGGGGTGATCATCGCAGCGCCCACGGGGGTCGCAGCCTACAACATCAACGGCGTCACGCTGCACTCCTGCTGTTTGTTGCCCGTCGTCAACAAGAGCTACGGCAAAGCGGGCGACCTACCTCTGCCTAGCGGTCAACAGTTGGCCACACTTCAGCAGATATGGCGTCAGGCTGCGGTGCTCTTCGTGGACGAAATGAGCTTCATTTCCTCCTTCATGTTGGAGCGCCTGGATCAACACCTTCGTTTGGCCAGGGGGCTGCCCTACGTTCCATTCGGAGGCGTGCACCTCATTCTGTCCGGGGACCTGTATCAATTGCCTCCGCCAGGGGGCCTGCCATCCTTCGCGAGTCACCTGTGGACACTGTTTCAGCTCTGCGAGCTCGAAGGCAACCAGAGGGCGGCAAAAGATCCGAAGTGGGCGGCACTGCTGGCGCGCATCCGCGTTGGAGAGTGGACGGAGGCGGACGTGCAGGAGCTGCACGGCATGGTCGTGAAAAAGAACGGCAACAGACGAAAGGCCCCCAAGGCGGTGTCTCTGTACCCCACACGCCGCGCAGTCGCAGACAGCAATCGCGACTACATCGAGGACCACATCAAGACGACAGGGGCGAAGCTTTACGAATGCCCGGCGGTGGACACCAACGTGAAGACTGGAGCACCGCTGGATCCGGGACTGGCATGGGAAGAGCCGGCGGACACGGGCGGCCTGGAGGACCTGTTTCGAATCGCAGTCGGCGTTCGCGTCATGCTCCGGTTCAACATCGACGTCCAAGACGGCTTGGTGAACGGAGCCTGTGGCTTCGTGGAGCGGATCGATGCAGACGAGACCACGGGAGAGGCCTACATGATCTGGATCGCTTTCGAACAGAACGCAGGCGCCAGATGGCGAGCAGAACGCGAGACCGACTCCGTCGCGATTTCGCGCAGATCAGCCACTTTCATGGACAAGGATGGCGGCAAGGCATCAAGGCTTCAATTTCCGCTCGTGCTGGCCAAAGCCATCACCATTCACAAAAGCCAGGCAGCCACGCTGCGCGACGGCGCCCATTCCCGCCTGGACGCTTTCTGCAATCAGGAAGGTCAAGCCTACGTGGCCTTGAGCCGCTGTCCGCAGCAGGTGCTATGCACCCTGGACTACTTCAATCCGAAGTCTTTGCGGTTCAACTCCAATGCAGAATGGGCGCTGACGAAGCTGAGGGTCCAGCAAGCCGGACGGGACGGTACAGAACTGTGGAAGCAGCTCTTCAAACCAGCCGAGAGCAAGGAATTTTACGAGGCCAAACTGGCCAAGATGGGCGATCCAAAATGGTCAGGGATGAGGCAAGACGACGGAGCAAAGGAAGGAGAAGAAGTGTGGCACTGCCCCCACTGCGGCCAAGAAGCTTCCAACACCGAAGCTGCCATCAAGCATCACAAGCAAAACTGCCCTGTCAAACCCAAAGGCAAGGGCAAAAGCAAAAGTAACCGCAAGGGCAAGAGCAAGACCAACAGCAAGGGCAAGAGCAAGGGTCAAAACGAAGTCGGATCCGACAGCACTCTGGGTGCCAGCACCAGAACCCACAAAAGACCAGCGGACGAGCGCCAAGCAGAAGCCCCACCAGCAAAGCTACCGCGGAACAACGACCAGCTCGCTGGACGCAGACCAGCGCCACCGCCACCACCATCGTCGCAAAGGACGACGTCATCCACGACCGTGGCCATACCAAGCGCAGACAAGCAACCTCCGGCAAGCTGGGAGTCTTTGCCGTCCACACCACTGGCCAAGTTTGCGCGCACCGACGTTGAGAGATCCGAGGCCGCGAACCGGGAGCACGCGGGAGCTTCCAGGACAGAATCAACGACGGTCCGGTACAAGCCCGGTCAAAGCCTAATAGTCACGGCACCGCACGTACGGGCGATCTTCGGCAACACAATTGTGGTCGTTGCAGATGAAGAAGGGGTGGTCTTCGCGAGAGGGCAGCATGACGAGCAACCTGGGTATGTCGACAAGGCTCACGTCCAGCTCGCAGACGACCAGCTCCCCTCAGACCAAGCGACATCTTGCTCGGCAAGTGTCTCGCCTTATTTCGAGCGGCAGGTGGAAGCCCTCTGCGGCATCCACGCCTTGAACAACGCCCTGGGCGAAGCCATTTTTACCCGCACCGACATGGATGACGCCGTGAACATCTTGCTTCAGGAGGGCGGCTACGAGCGAGGCGAGACCGCGGCAGATCACAGGGGACCCGGCGGCTTCTACTCATCGGAGGCATTAGCGCAAGTGCTTCAGTCCAAGGCGATGGCCGCGTACGGGCGTGTGCGATGGGAAATGGATCTTGGACTCGTGACCTCCGTGGACATGCTAGTGTCGGCAGTGGGTGCCGTGCAGAACCGCAACAATGCGCACTGGCTCGCCTATCGCTTCCTGAACGGCAACATCTTCTGCCTGGACTCCTTGGCCCGCGAAGCACGGAGAATCTCACAATGGCAGTTCCTGCTGGACGCAGCGAATTTTCCCACGTTTCTCATCCGAAGAGTCTAGACCGAGGACCGCTGCTCAACGGAACATTTTGCTGACTCAGCGTCGCTGTTCTGATTGAATCATGAGGACCCAAGCAAACTCGACGAGTTTCCAAAGGCCGAAGCCTCGACGTCCGTGTTGTCTGCTGTGTCTGCTCTCAATGCTGGGCCATGCATGTGTGCAGTGCAGTTTGTGCTGAGGCGGAAGACAGCTGAGAAGAACGCGTAGAGCACCTGTTGGAACGAGAACATATCGTCGGCAGGGCTGGTAGACGGAAAAAGGCGGAGCAGCACCTGTGCATGCAGAGGTTGTTGGAACATTCTTCATGACCGGCAGCAGCTACCGCTCAAGGCAATCTGAATGCTTGCTCAAGCTGTCAACACTCTTGATGACAAATACTGATGCAGCGTTAAGCCGAGGAAGATGCACGTGAGAGAAAGGCATAGGACGAAGAAATGCAGATCCAAAATGCGTACTACAAACGTCTGGCCAATATGACGGTGAAGTACGTGAACATGAAGGGCGACGAAGCTGATACATCAAGGCCCTACCCGTCCTGCCAGCTCGAGATTCCTTCCAGCTCTTCCAAAAGCAAAAGGAATCTCGACGGTCGAGGCACCGAGATTCCTTCCAGCTCTTCCAAAAGCAAAAAGAGGAATCTCGAAGGTCGAGGCTTGGAGATTCGTTTTGCTCTTTGGAAGAGCTCGAAGGAATCTCGGTGCCTCGACCTTCGAGATTCCTTTTGCTTTTGGGGAAGAGCTCCAAGGAATCTCCAAGGTCGAGGCTTCGAGATTCCTTCTAGCTCTTCCGGAAGAGAAAAAGGGAGTCCGGAGCGCCGAGGCTTCGAGATTCCTTTCCAGCTCTTCCCCAAGAGCGAAAGGAATCTCGAAGGTCGAGACTTGGAGATGCCTTTCCAGCTCTTCCCCAAGAGCGAAAGGAATCTCCAAGCCAGAAAGCAAAACAGAAACCGCACAAAACCCGCTCAAAACCCGCTCAAAACTTCGGACCTGAACACTATACAATTTCTATAAATTTTAGACGGCTTGCGCCGAAGGTGCGCCAGCGCAGCTTCTGGTTTGATGCCCAGCAGGTACGCAGGATTTAAGGCAAGCAACGGTCGACCACAGGGCAGTTTAAGGAAATTGACAAGTTTTTTCTAAGTGCAACTGAACGGTTTAAGTAAATTGAAATGACCCAAGCAACACACCCGAAACCTTAAAACCCTAAAACCCGAAAACCTTTAACCCTAAACCCTAAAAAGCTTTTGCTGCTCTCCCAGAGGCTCTAAGAAGGGTCTTGGCAGTGGGCTACAGCCCTTTCAGAGCCTCCTCCCCAGCCCACAGAGCAGCTTTGCCTGCCCTATCAGAGGCTCTAAGAGGGGTCTTGGTAGTGGGCTACAGCCCTCTCAGAGCTTGCAAGAGGGTCTTCCCCAGCCCACACAGGAGCTTTTGCTGCTCTTCAGAGGCTGTGCTGCTCTCTCAGAGGCTCTAAGCTGCCCTATCAGAGGCTCTAAGAAGGGCCTTGATAGTGGGCTACAGCCCTCTCAGAGCCTGCAAGAGGGTCCTCCCCAGCCCACAGAGGAGCTTTTGCTGCTCTCTCAGAAACTCTAACCTCCTCTCTCAGAGGCTCTGCTGCTCTCTCAAAGGCTCTAAGCTGCCCTATCAGAGGCTCTAAGAGGGGTCTTGGTAGTGGGCTACAGCCCTCTCAGAGCCTGCAAGAGGGTCTTCCCCAGCCCACAGAGGAGCTTTTGCTGCTCTCTCAGAGGCTTAAGAGCCTCTCTCAGAGGCTCTGCTGCTCTCTCAGAGGCTCTAAGCTGCCCTATCAGAGGCTCTAAGAGGAGTCTTGGTAGTGGGCTACAACCCTCTCAGAGCCTGCAAGAGGGTCTTCCCCAGCCCACAGAGAAGCTTTTGCTGCTCTCTCAGAAGCTCTAAGAACCTCTCTCAGAGGCTCTGCTGCTCTCTCAGAGGCTCTAAGCTGCCCTATCACAGGCTCTAAGAGGGGTCTTGGTAGTGGGCTACAGCCCTCTCAAAGCCTGCAAGAGGGTCTTCCCCAGCCCACAGAGGAGCTTTTGCTGTTTTTCAGAGGCTCCAAGAGCCTGTCTCAGAGGCTCTGCTGCTCTCTCAGAGGCTCTAAGCTGCCCTCAGAGGCTCTAAGAGGGGTCTTGGTAGTGGGCTACAACCCTCTCAGAGCCTGCAAGAGGGTCTTCCCCAGCCCACAGAGAAGCTTTTGCTGCTCTCTCAGAGGCCCTAAGAGCCTCTCTCAGAGGCTCTGCTGCTCTCTCAGAGGCTCTAAGCTGCCCTATCAGAGGCTCTAAGAGGAGTCTCGGTAGTGGGCTACAGCTTTCTCAGAGCCTGCAAGAGGGTCTTCCGGTCCACGATTACGTGGAATCGCCATCGCCACGGCGACGAATCCACTTCAGAGCCTCCAAGAGGGTGTTGCTGCTCTCTCAGAGGGGATCCAGAAACACTCCAGCGCCCTTAAGAGTTTAGAGTCTTAGTCTTGGCCACTGAGCCAAACTGGCTCAGAAATTGAAGGTTCCAAGACCATTAGTATTAGTAAGTATTAATGGCCCCAGCCCCAGCCAGCCCCAGCCCAAGCACCAGCCCCCCAGCCCCAGCCCCAGCCTCAGCCCTGCCCTGCCCTGCCCCGGCCCCGCGCCCTGGCTGTGGGAAGGTACCCCGGCCCCGGACCCTGGCTGTGGGAAGATGCCCCGGCCCCGGGCAACAAACCCCAGCAAACCCTCAACAATAAGAAAGCCTCAATTTAGTCTAGCCCGAACCAACAGAGAGCAATCGCGGAGCAGACAACGGGGCAGACGACGAGTTTGAAGGCTTATGCAACGGCCCACTAAAAGCAGTGAAACCACAAGCACCCCCAAACCCCAGCAAACCCATAACAATAAGAAAGCCTCAATCTAGTCTAGCCCGAACCAACAGAGAGCAATCGCGGAGCAGACAACGGGGCAGACGACGAGCTTGAAGGCTTATGCAACGGCCCACTAAAAGCAGTGAAACCACAAGCACCCCCAAACCCCGGCAATCCCTCAACACTAACAAAGCCTCAATTTAGTCTAGCCCGAACCAACAGAGAGCAATCGCGGAGCAGACGACAACTTTTAAGGCTTAAGCAACGGCCCCCTCAAAGCAGTGAAACCACAAGAACCACCAAGACCCGGCAATCCTTTTACACTCACAGGGCTCTAAACCTAACTTAACCCGAACAAACAGAGCACAATCGCAGGGCACACGCAAAACTTTAGGACCTAAGGACCAGCCCCCCTAAAGCAGAGCAAGCCTTCGTGGGAGATGCTCGGGGCGCCTGTGAGCGCAGTCCACATGGACCCCCTTAAGGCAGAGAAAGCCTTCGGGTGAGATGCTCGCACTCGGACCCCTCCGCCTCCGAGCCCCAACCCACCTCGCACCCCTGAAACTTCGCGAGGGGGGACCCGGCCGCGCCAGAAAAAGTTCAAAGGTTTCGATCCCCAACCCGGAAAAAGTGCCGGAAAACATGATTGTCAAAAACCGCCGTTTTTACCAAACCCCAGCAAACCCATAACAATCAGAAAGACTCAATTTAGTCTAGCCCGAACCAACAGAGAGCAATCGCAGTGCAGACAACGATTTTAAGGCTTAAGAACCAGCCCCTATAAAAGAAAGGGATGCAGCTGCTGGCTTCGCGTCGGGCCCTGGCTGTGGGAAGGTGCCGGCACCGGGCCCTGGCTGTGGGAAGGTGCCCCGGCCCCGGGCCCTGGCTGTGGGAAAGTGCCCCGGCCCCGGGCCCTGGCTGTGGGAAGGTGCCCCGGCCCCGGGCAACAAACCCCAGCAATCCCTCAACAATAAGAAAGCCTCAATTTAGTCTAGCCCGAACCAACAGAGAGCAATCGCGGAGCAGACAACGGGGCAGACGACGAGTTTGAAGGCTTATGCAACGGCCCACTAAAAGCAGTGAAACCACAAGCACCCCCAAACACCGGCAATCCCTCAACACTAACAAAGCTTCAATTTAACCTAGCCCGAACCAACAGAGAACAATCGCGGAGCAGACGACAACTTTTAAGGCTTAAGCAACGGCCCCCTCAAAGCAGTGAAACCACAAGAACCACCAAGACCCGGCAATCTCTTAACACTCACAGGGCTCTAAACCTAACTTAACCCGAACAAACAGAAAACATTCGAGAGGCAGACGCAAAACTTTAGGACCTAAGGACCAGCCCCCCTAAAGCAGAGCAAGCGTTCGTGGGAGATGCTCGGGGCGCCTGTGAGCGCAGTCCACATGGACCCCCCTTAAGGCAGAGAAAGGCCTTCGGGTGAGATGCTCGCACTCGGACCCCTCCGCCTCCGAGCCCCAACCCACCTCGCACCCCTGAAACTTCGCGAGGGGGGACCCGGCCGCGCCAGAAAAAGTTCAAAGGTTTCGATCCCCAACCCGGAAAAAGTGCCGGAAAACATGATTGTCAAAAACCGCCGTTTTTACCAAACCCCAGCAAACCCATAACATTAAGAAAGACTAAATTTAGTCTAGCCCGAACCAACAGAGAGCAATCGCAGTGCAGACAAGGAGTTTTAAGGCTTAAGCCACAGCCCTCTTAAAAGAAAGGGATGCAGCTGCTGGCTTCGCGTGAACTGCTCAGGGCGCCTTTCTGCGCAGTCTCAAAAAACTGCGCTGGCGAACCCTAAATAGGGATTAGGGGCGCCGCGGCCGGCCGGGTGGACAAAAAATATCAGCCAAAAAATCGGGAAAAGGGGCGGGGTCCACCAATCTTTAGGCCGGGGCCGGGGCCGGGTGGACCAAAAAACAGCTTTTTCCGCAAAACTTTAGGGATTAGGGCCGCCGGGGCCGGTGGGTGGACAAAAACAGCTTTTTTCCGCCAAACGTTAGGGATTAGGGGCGCCGGGGCCGGGGCCAGGTTAACAAAAAATGCAAACACAAATCCACCAATCTTTAGGCCGGGGCCGGGGCCGGGTGGACAAAAACAACATTTTCCGCCAAACTTCAGGGAGTAGGGGCGCTGGGGCCGGGGCCGGGTGGACAAAAAAACAGCTTTTTCCGTCAAGCTGTAGAAATTAGTGGCGCCGGGGCGGGGCTGGGTGGACAAATCATCCACCAAACTTTAAGCGGGCGGGGCTGGGGCCGGGCGGCCAAAAAACTTTTTCCGCCAAACTTTAGGGATTATGGGCGCCGGGGCGAGGCTGGATGGAAAAAAGCAAAAAACTTTTTCCGGCAAACTTTAGGGATTAGGGCTACCCCCCTAAGGAAAAAAAGCTAGACAGAGCTTGAAAGCGGAATTGCTCGGGGCGCCAGCAACTGCGCTGGCGAACCCTAAACCCTAAACCCTAAACCCTAAACCCTAAAACCTAAACCCGGGTTTAGGGTTTAGGGTTTAGGGTTTTCGCTGCGAGTGCGCTGTCGACCCCTCCATGAAGTGGTTGGGGTCGGCGCATGAGCTGCAATGCCCGCCCTCCCACCCTAATTTCAAACCTTGAACGGGTTTAGGGTTGTCTACCCCCCAACCCCCCCTAGCAAGGGGGGCTTATATGGTTTGGAAGCAACAACAACAAACAACTTTTCCACAACGCCAAAGTGACAATCTCCAGGCGCAAAGTGACAATCTCCAGGCCCCAAAGTGACAATCTCCAGGCCCCAAAGTGACCCAAAGGCCTTCTGGGTGGCTTCGGTGGGCTTGTGGCCTCTGGGGCCTTTGCAGGGTTTACGGGGGAGGACCTTCTGCAGGCTTTGTGGGGGCTGCGCGGCCTTCTGGAAACCTTCTGGACACCTTTTTGCCCACCTTCAAAACTACTCAAAACCTATTGAAACAGCTACAAAAACCAGATAAAACTTTTAAAAACCATTCTGAGCCTTTAAGAACCTCGCAAAACCTGCAAAAACTTCAACGAGACCAGGCCAACTTTTCCACAACACCAAAGTGAAAAACTCCAGGCGCAAAGCGACAATCTCCAGGCCCCCAAGTGACAATCTCCAGGCCCCAGAGTGACAATCTCCAGGCACCAAAAAGACCCAAAGGGCCTTCTGGGTGGCTTCGGTGGGCTTGTGGCCTCTGGGGCCTCTGCAGGGTTTACGGGGGAGGACCTTCTGCAGGCTTTGTGGGGGCCTGCGCTAGGCTCTGGGTCCTTAATTTTAACGGTCGGGGCCACATTCTGCAGCAAAACAGGGCCGTTCTGTATGTGTGCCGCCACTAAACCATCCGGTGTCCATGTGGGCCCAAAGCGGTGAAGGCCACATTCTGCAGCAAAACAGGGCCGTTCTTTTCGTGTGGCTCCACTAAACTCTTCCCTGCCCTCCAAAAATCTGGAAAATCGCTGCTGATTTTGCCTTGTTAAATTCTTTATATAAAATGTGCATTTTAATTCGGACCAGGTGCCCAAGTCGAGGTCCCCCCCCTCTTTCTTTCGTGTGGCTCCACTAAACTCTGCCCTGGGGCTCCTCGGTCCAGGGCTCGGAACCGTCCCTGAGCGTAGGATCGAAAAATGGACCCTCGAGTGCTCGTGTGTGCCCAAAGGGGTCGGGGCCACATTCTGCAGCAAAACAGGGCCGTTCTTTATGTGTGCCGCCACTAAACCATCCGTTGTCCATGTGGGCCCAAAGCGGTCAAGGCCACATTCTGCAGCAAAACAGGGCCGTTCTTTTCGTGTGGCTCCACTACACTCTTCCCTGCCCTCCAAAAATCTGGAAAATCGCTGCTGATTTTGCTTTGTTAAATTCTTTATATAAAATGTGCATTTTAATTAGGGCCAGGTGCCCAAGTCGAGGTCCCCCTCTTTCTTTTCGTGTGGCTCCACTAAACTCTGCCCTGGGGCTCCTCGGTCCAGGGCTCGGAACCGTCCCCGGGTCTTTAATTGAAGGCTCTTTAATCGCCAGGCCCCAGGTGACAATCTCCAGGCCCCAAAGTGACAATCGCCAGGCCCCGAGTGACAATCTCCAGTGACAATCGCCACGCCCCAGGTGACAATCTCCAGGCCCCAAAGTGACAATCGCCAGGCCCCGAGTGACAATCTCCAGGCCCCAAAGGGGTGGCAATCTTAGGGGGTCTAGATTGTATGGCAAATCGAACTACCGGGTCTTGGTGGCTCTTTCTGTTCCACTGGTGTACAAAAACCCTTGCATTGTAAGCTCCAGGTTCTTAATTTGGAGCTTCGGGTCCTTAATTTTAAGTCCAAATCCTGAAATTCAAGCTCCTGCACTTAATTCAAGCTCGAGTCCTTAATTTCTTGTCAAGTCCTTAATCCTCGGTTCCGGGTGTTTAATTTAAGGCTCTTCAAAGGCAGCAAGGAGGAATCCAGGCGTCCCCGACCATTTGCACCAAGGTTTACCGGGGCCCAGAAAGGAGGAATCCAGGCGTCCCCGGCCGGTTCGCACCAAGGTTTAGGGTTATTACTTTATAGGCTGACAGTAGCGGCCTATTCACTGGAGCCGCGTGGACCTGAGGTCCAGGACCTACGGCTTGCTTTTCAGCCATCGCCTACGGTCCGGCAGGCGCCTTCCGGTCCGCCTGCTGCGGCCGACCCCATTCGCTGCGGTGGGGGGTCGGCCTTCAGTTTAGGGTTTAGGGTTTAGGGTTTAGGGTTTAGGGTTCGCCAGCGCTCTGCGGGCGCCCTGAGCAGTTTGTAAGTTATAGGGGTGGTCCCTAAACCGTAAACGCACCGAGACTCCTTTTGCTCTTCCGGGAAGAGCAAAAGGAGTCTCGGTGCGAGAGTCCTCCCGTGTCTGTTTTCCGGCACTTTTTCCGGGTTGGGGTTCGAAACCTTTGAACTTTTCTGGCGCGGCCGGGTCCCCCCTCGCGAAGTTTCAGGGGTTCGAGCTGGGTTCGGGCTCGGAGGCGGAGGGGTCCGAGTGTGAGCATCTCACCCGATTCGCCAGCGCAGTTTTTGGACTGCGCTAACAGGCGCCCCAAGCATCTCACGCGAAGCTAGCCACTGCATCAGCTGCTTTTAAGGGGGCTGCTTCTTAAACCCTAAACTTGGTCGGGAAACTTTTCAAACTTTTCTGGCGTGGCCGGGTCCCCTCTCGCGAATTTTTCAGGGGTTGGAGCTGGGTTCGGGCTCGGAGGCGGAGGGGTCCGAGTGCGAGCATCTCACCCGAAGGCTTCTCTGCCTTAAGGGGGACCCTGTGGACTGCGCTAACAGGCGCCCCAAGCATCTCCCACGAAGGCTTGCTCTGCTTTAGGGGGGCTGGTCCTTAAGTTCTAAAATTTTGCGTCTGCCTCTCGATTGTTTTCTGTTTGTTCGGGTTAAGTTAGGTTTAAAGCCCTGTGAGTGTTAAGGGATTGCTGGGGCTTGGGTGTTCTTGTGGTTTCACTGCTTTAAGGGGGCCGTTGCTTAAGCCTTAAAACTTGTCGTCTGCCCTGCGATTGTGCGCTGTTCGTTCGGGCTAGGTTAAATTGAAGCTTTGTTAGTGTTAAGGGGTTGCTGGGGTTTGGTGTTTTTTGTTGCTTCAAAAAAATGAGGGTTTTAGGGACTTTTTCCGGGTTGGCTCGGTAAACTTTTCAAGCTTTTCTGGCGCGGCCGGGTCCCTCCTGGCGACGTGTCAGGGGTTCCAGGTGGGTTGGGGCTCAGAGGCGGAGGGGTCCCTTTCCCTGGCACCGAGACTCCTCCCAGCACCGAGACTCTCCCGGCACCGAGACTCCTCCCTTGTCTATTGAAGTTTTTTGCTTTTTCCATTCCGAGCCCAACTTTTGAAAGGTGGTTGTGGCCTGAATCTGTTTTTGTTTTTTGAAGTTTGCGGTGCGTCCCAACCCGGCGTGAAATTCAATCCTTTTGCCGCTCCAAGCCCGTTTCCAAGCCCAAGTTTGTTGGGCGTTCTTCTAAACCTTAAACCCCCTTCTCCAAGCCTCCACTTTGGATTTTCGGCCTTTTCCAGACCCCCTTTCCAAGCCCAAAATTGTTTTGCTTCTTCATTTCAAGAACCCCGTCCAATCCACCAAATCGCTTGTTTTTGCTTTTTCCAAGCCATTTTCCAAGCCTTCACCTACCACTACTCTGTATTGCTTTCTCTTGTTCTAGCAAACGCACTGGAGAACGGCTTGGCGGACAGCCGCCGAAGCTAGATTCGGTGCAAGCGAGCTTGTCGATTTCGTTGAATCCGGAACCTGGGCGGAGCGAGACCACAAGCCAGCTCATGATGGCGCTGCTTTGTCGAAGGCCCCCGCGGAGGTCGGTGATGGAAGCATTGGTCAAGTCTACATGCAAGACGATGCTATCGCGATGCATCGGAAAGCTAAGACGTTTCTGCTGCTCAAGCTCTATCGATCGGCAAGATTTTCGAAGTTATTTTTGAAGTCTTGTCATGGTCTAGAACTTATCGTGAGCCAAAACCTGCTGGCCGGCACTGGTGCTTTGACTGGCCCTTCTCTAGGCATTGCTTCAACCTTCAAGCTGGATATTACAGCAAGCCGAGCAAGCTGTCATTTTTCGAAGAATCTGTTGCGCTATTACAAGTCTGACAGCAGTTTCTGGCCGCGCACTGTACTCTTTCGCGGGCCGCTGTACACAGTGGCTCCTGCGGTCTCTGGTCTGCCGCTCTTGCCGAAGGGCACGTCAATCGACCCAGGAAGATCACTTAGATGAAAACAACGTTTGGCTGCACTCGCAGCCAGGTGGTGAAAGCACAAATTGGATGGTTTGATTCTCTGAGTTGGATAGGTCGGCCGCCAAGCACGTTGTGCAGAAGGCTGCACACACGATGTATGCTGCTATCGCCCGCGCCCAAATTGTGCACGATGCGGGCCAGACAGTTTGGATAGTGAAAATCTGGAACTTCCAGCCGGATGCCAACATGGTTGAAGGCTTTCTCGAAAGCAGAGATGCCCCATTGCATCACCAGTCGAAACTTCAGCGGCTTCTCTGATGTCTGCTGTAGGTACCCGCTCAGGTGCTCGCGGATTCGAGGGGCTTCCGGAGGCTGCACTTGAAATTGGCTCCACAAAAGACGGTGGCCATCCACTGGTTTCCACGGAGACGGCGGGGCCTCTGCTGGTGGCTTGCCGAGTTGCCAAGAAACGTGAAGTTCTGGAGGTACCTGTGTTAGCAGGCTTTGTCGCACTTTCTCTTCCATCACAAGGCGAATCACTTCGAAGGCTGCGTAGGGCGTCTTCCCTGCGACGTACATAGTCGGGACCCATGGAAAATGGTGTTCGACCATGGTACCTTGATAGGGTGCGCCATTCAGAACAATCACTTTGCCACGTCGTCGCAGGCCTCGAAGATCGCGGGCTTGGGGATTTGGGTGGTGGACCAGTGCCTGCTGCAGCGTCTCCAGAAGACGAGACTGAAAAGCGCCTAGGCCACCCGGGCCGTCGTGATGATCCACCATCACCTGCCACAGCGGATCGGAAGGCTGAGCGAAATTCTTTAGGGTGCTTGACGTGCCCCAGCGCGTCACCACTGCCACCAGTTTCTTGGAGGTCGGCTGTCCTTGCTCTGCTTGCTGCAATTTCTTTGCCCTTGCAGTATAGTCTCGCATATATGATCGCCTGGGCCTCAGTATGGCAACGAAATGCACGACGACGACAGCTTACATGAGGACAGAACTAAATTGCTGTGGCGCGACAATGCATCTGAGGCCACGACATCATCTCCGATGGAGGCAAGGCGGACTGGGGTTGGCCGGTCGGACTCTCCATGTCGTCCAGAGGCACTTGCCGTAGAGGGTCTGCCGGCAAAGCGGACTGGGAGTGGCTGCTCGGACTCTCCATGTCGTCCAGAGGGTCTGCCGGCAAATCGCCCTGACTTGTCTGGTCTCGGGTGCTCGCAGCTTCGCTGACGCGCTGAAGCATCCTTCCGCGGTGGTGTTCATCAAGCGGCTTCTCGGGCTTCCTCTTCCTAACCGAGCCGGCCGGCCTTATTACCTTGTTCTCGAACGCCCAACTGAGCAGTGGTTGGTATACAGGTTGTCCTCGGCTTACGCTGTCCATCAACAGCCCGCGGATCTTCCGATGCGCTCTCCACCATGCTTGGCGATGCGCTCGCACGGTTTTTTGCATGCTCCATGGGCTCCGTCCTTTCCATGCCTTCTTGTGCTTGATCTCTTTCCCATAATCGTTGATCTTGACGACATCCTTGCCAACGAGCTCAATCCACTGGTTGTTCTTGGGGTAGCCGTCGGGGGTGTTCCTCTGCCCGTAATAGCGGCAGTGCCTGACGAATGCCGCTGCAGCATCGCTCAATCTGGGAGTTCTCATGGCCGGGCGTCCGAGCACGAAGTGTGTCAGGCGCTGCATCTTCTTGTGAAGCCAGCTGTTCTGCAGGTCAAACTTGGTACGCTCTCCGGCACTGTAGCGAAGCCAAAGGAGCTGTGCCGGATCTAGTGCAACCAGCGAGCTGTGGGCCAATGCGAACTCGTAGGTTGGAGATCCCGCTTCTCGCCAGCCTTTCAGTTGCGCTACGATGTTCCCCTTGCCGACACGTGATTCGAAAGCTTTTTGCAGCGCAGGGATGCTGCAGAACATGCAGCGCCCGTCGGAAGAGGTCTTCTTGACATGTGCTCGGCCGCCACGTCCATCACGGGCAAACGTGCAGTCTCTGGCTGGTCCAAGCGCAGGATCCTCGAATCCGAGGCACCTGGAAGGCATGGCGTTTTGGAATTGTAGCCTCTCGCTATTTTTTTTTTTTTTTTTGCTGCCGCAATACGCTATGTAGGCGCTGCGTAGCTCGACTGAGCAGAAGACTGGCTGCGGCGCACTGCTGCAAAGGCTTTCCAAGCAGGGGCATGCTTCATGATCAAAGCTGGCAGAACGACGATTAAGGCTTCAATCGCAAAAAACATCAAAGCAGATCGAACCTGCGCTAGGAGCACATCTGGGAATACTCGTGAACGATGCTCTGGGCCGAACATGTGTTCACTCGCGCGGCTGTTGCCGTCCTTGTGAAACCGAAACCATCTCCGGCTGTATTCCGGCTGAAAGACGGTATGCCTCTAACTGGAGCAGGTACGTACAGCTACGCGAGGGAGCTTTCCAAGTGGATTTTCCTTCATAACCTGGACGGGAATGAAGATTGCCAGGTGGTTCGCAGGCTCCCCACGCCGATTTCCTGCACAAAGCGGGCGAGGGTGACGATTGTCAGGTGGCTCGCAAGCTCTCCAGGCCGATTTCCTTCACAAATTGGACGAGGATAAAGATTGTCAGGCGGTGGACCGGCTTCCCAATTGGACTCCGGGAGTCCTCGCTTAGTTGTACCTTGGCATTGGAAAGGAATCAATGAAAACATACGGCAAGTATGAACATGTCTACTTGCACTCAAGATGCGATCAGAGGTGTACCTTGGCTGCGGACATGTACATGAAGTCTGATTGCAGCCAAATTGCATTCCAAGGTGGTGTACCTTGGCTGTGACGTGATGAATCAATGCATGTGCGGGAATGTATGATGGTATGATGAAGCGTGAAGGTCTTTGAAGGCACCCCTTACCAGTGATATAGGAGGCTCATCTTGCATCTGCAGGGGCTCTCATCGCGGATGTATCTTCCTTAGGTCTTGGCTGGCCGCTTGGTTTGGAGCGGACCTGACGTACGACATGGAAGGGAAACTGCGAGCTTGCATGCGTGCAATTGCAGCTTAGTGGCCGTTTCTCATTGCCGTCCCTCTGGTAGTGCCTCGGCAGCAGCACAAAAAGGGCGGGATGCCAAGCTGACGTGGACATGTACGTGTCTGATTGCAGCCAAGTTGCATTCCAAGGTGGCATACCTTGGCTGGGACGTGCTGAATGAAAGCGTGTGTGTGAAAATATGATGGTATGATGAAGTGTGAAGGTCTTTGAAGGCACCCCCCAGCATACTTAGCCTGGGATGGCCCAAGAGGTTTTCATTCCTGAAGCCCCAATAAGCGAAACAATTCTGCAAGAGGTTTTTTCGTCTAACGCCCCAATAAGCGAAACAATTCTGCAAGAGGTTTTCATTCCTGAAGCCCCAATAAGCGAAACAATTCTGCCAGAGAATTTGGTTCCTAACGCCCCAATAAGCGAAACAATTCTGCAAGAGTTTTTCATTCCAAAAGCTCCAATAAGCGAAGCAATTCTGCCAGAGTTTTTCTTTACTAGCGCCCCAATAAGCGAAACAATTCTGCAAGAGGTTTTCCTTCCTAACGCCCCAATAAGCGAAACAATTCCCCAAGAGGTTTTCATTCCCAAAGCCCCAATAAGCGAGGCAATTCTGCCAGACTAACCCTTGAAAACTCCCTGAAAGGCTTGTGCGGACTCGAGGTTTGCGTCTAGATTCTAGATGCAGTCTGGAGGCGGCTCTCGCCTCATCTGACCGCGCCTTGGCTTCGGCAGGGAAATTGATGCAAGCATGACGCAAGCATGACGCAAGCACGCTCAAGACGTGGACATGTTTGATTGCAGCCGAGTTGCGACCACCAGAGCAATGCCTGGGCGAGCACATGTTGAGTTAACATATATGTTGATGATGGCCGTGGACATGCACGTGTTTAATTGCAGCCGAGTCGCTTGCACCAAAAATCAGTCCTTGGCTTGGACATGTTCAGTGAATGCAGGCGTGGGAAGTATGAGAGTGTGAAGGTCTTCGAAGGCACCCCCCAGCGTACTTAGTACTGGGATGGCCTTATTTTAGGTGCCTTATAAGAGAATGTCCCGC
>CAJNDT010002804.1:0-28054 GCA_905221615.1 Symbiodinium sp. CCMP2592
ACCCTAAACCCTAAGAAACAAAAGCCCTAAGACCATGCACTCCAAACCTCACTGCCTCGGAGCCCCAACCCACCTTCCAAAGCCGAAGGACCCTCAACACCCAATCCTCGCGCACTCGGACCTCTCTGCCTCGGAGCCCCAACCCACCTGGAACCCCCGAAGCCTCGCGAGGGGGCCCCCGGCCACGCAAAAGCAGCATCGCCGAGCCTGGGCGGAAAGAGAGGAAAACCCCTAACAAACCCTGAACCCCAAGAACCCTTAAGCCCTGGCAAACCGCTAACCTTAACAAAGCTTCAACCCCATCGAGCTCTAAAGCCCAACAAACCCTAAACCCGAACAGCGCTCTGAACCCCAACAAAGCCCAAGCCCTAACGAAGCCCAGGCCCAACAAACCCTCGACTCCAACAAATAACCCGCCTAAACCCGAAACCCCTAAACCCTAACCCTAAACCCGAAAACCCTCAACCCCTTAACCCGAAAAGCCTTAGCGTCCGCAAGGGTTGGTTTCAGTAAATTGAAAGGGTTGCCCCCCCCCCCCCACGAGGGTTTAAGTAAGTTGAAAGGTTTAAGTATATTGAGAAGGTTAACCCCCACGAGGTTTTAAGTAAATAAGATGACCCAAACAACCTACCCGCAACCCTAGCCCCAAACCCCAAAAATACGAGGGCGATCCCTAAACCCTGACGAACCCTGCGTTCCAACCAACCCTAAACCCTAAGAAACAAAAGCCCTAAGAGCATGCACTCCAAACCTCACTGCCTCGGAGCCCCAACCCACCTTCCAAAGCCGAAGGACCCTCAACACCCAATCCTCGCGCACTCGGACCTCTCTGCCTCGGAGCCCCAACCCACCTGGAACCCCCGAAGCCTCGCGAGGGGGGCCCCGGCCACGCAAAAGCAGCATCGCCGAGCCTGGGCGGAAAGAGAGGAAAACCCCTAACAAACCCTGAACCCCAAGAACCCTTAAACCCTGGCAAACCGCTAACCTTAACAAAGCTTCAACCCCATCGAGCTCTAAAGCCCAACAAACCCTAAACCCGAACAGCGCTCTGAACCCCAACAAAGCCCAAGCCCTAACGAAGCCCAGGCCCAACAAACCCTCGACTCCAACAAATAAACCGACACAAACCCTCAACTCTAGCAAACCCCAAACTTTCCCCAACCCTGAACCCGAGAGCGCTAAACCCTCCTTGACCCTCACCGCGAAAACACTAAACCCGAAAACCCTCCGAGCCCTAAAACCTTAACCCCGAAAGCCCTTAACCCCGAGCCCTAAACCCTACAAGCTTAGCCGGAAACGCCAAGAACCGAAACATTGCAAGCGCACACGGACCACTGCCTCGCTGCCTCTGAGCCCCAACCGGCCTCCAAAGCAAACCCCAAACCCTGGAACCTCTCAGGGCACCAGCCCAAGTCGAGGTCGGACCTGAGCACAAGGAAGGGCAGCGGGGAGGGAGGAGCAAGGAGGAGGGAAGGGCAAAGCCCAAGCCCTAACGAAGCCTATGCCCAACAAACCCTGAACTCCCAACAAACCCTGAACTCCAACAAATAAACCGACACAAACCCTCAACCCTAGCAAACCCCAAACTTTCCCCAAACCCTTTGAAGGCTTCGGCCCTAACGAACCCCAGACCCTAAGAAGGAAAACCTCATACCATAACCCCAACCCCGAAAACCCTAAACCCCAAGCAGCAAAAACAATCCTAAACTCTAACCCTGAACCCGAGAGCGCCAAACCCTCCTTGACCCTCACCGCGAAAACACTAAACCCGAAAACCCTCCGAGCCCTAAAACCTTAACCCCGAAAGCCCTTGACCCCGAGCCCTAAACCCTACAAGCTTAGCCGGAAACGCCAAGAACCGAAACATTGCAAGCGCACACGGACCACTGCCTCGCTGCCTCTGAGCCCCAACCGGCCTCCAAAGCAAACCCCGAACCCTGGAACCTCTCAGGGCACCAGCCCAAATCGAGCTCGGACCTGAGCAAAAGGAAGGGCAGCGGGGAGGGAAGAGCAAAGAGGAGGGGAAGGGCGGACAGAAGCAAGCACAGCGCGGCAGCGGTGCAATCTATTTTGAAGACGGTTGCTAAAGACAGATGTCAGATGCATGCCGGCCCCAGCCCCCGAGCCACCGATGTTAGGCGCTCGGCAACAAAAGTTGAATTAAGCAAAAAGGTCAAGGTTTTAATTAGATGAATTCCAGTACCAAAAAAGGGCCACGCATTAACGGAGCGCATCCCGCAGGGCCTTGCATCGAGCACCTAGTCTAAGAGATGCCATAGCAAATCAAACTAAAACGATGACAACAAACCGCAAAAACAAGTGCGATGCAAAGCCCATGGCCCGTGAAACGGGGACGAAACAAACCAAGAAGGACCAAAGAAAATGCACTATGCGATCAAGTCAATATTCACCTCCACCAAGTGAGTGTGTCAAACATCTGCATGATCCCAAACACTAACTAACTAACTGACTAACTAACTAGCTAGCTAACTAACTAACTAACTAACTAACAACTAGCTAACTATCTAACTAACTAGCTAACTATCTATCTAACTAACTAGCTAACTAACTAACTAACTAATTAAGAGCAAACCAGGATACCGTCCCCAGTATGTACAGAGGGCGCTCTGGTCGGGGGTTTGTCCTCGGCATCTGGAGGCGAACCTCGCTCCGGACAAACCCCCGACCTTACTACCCCCGGGTCCCCAATTCTACAACCACAACAATACAGCACGGCTACAACCACGAATCACCTAATCCGAAAGAGAACTAACCGGAACCAGAAACATAATATGAGCAACACCAAAACCTAATTGGAGACCCCAAGTTTTAAGAAAAAAGAAACATGCACGTGCATCTGCTAGGGCAATTTTGACCCTGCAACGAAACATGGGCAGTGAGGCGACGTGAAACGTGAAGAATCATCCGCCTGCAGGACAGAACTTTGAGTCCTAGAAATTGAGCGTTCAACGCGTCCTCTGAGCCGGATCCCTGCCTGTCTCTCAATGCGCCTCACCCGCCACCGAGGGCCGTCCTTTGCTGCAGTGTGGGCCTTGGATTCACTCGGGGAAAACAAGCTAGCGCGAAGTCAATAAATGCACGAATGTTTGCACAGAGTCACATTGCGGGGAAAATCAAGATGTTCGCCGGCACAGGGGGAGGGACCTCAGATAGCAAGGACATTTTCCAATGAGGAGATTCGGTGAGCATGACAATGTACGGCAAACAGGCAACACCCTACAAGAACAGCATGAAGTTGAGTTGAGCCATGGAGCCACCGGCTGCAGCCAGAGCGTCCCCGACTGGTCCTTTTTTTGCGCAGTTTACAATGACTCAACCGAAAAGTTGTCGGTGAGATGATGCAGCACGGACATAACCAAAAGAGACGCTCACACATGACATGAATTATGTCGGGACTCGGCGATGATGGGCAAAGCCAGCTGCTGCTGCAGCTGCTGGTGCTGCTGCATCTGCAGCAGCTGCTGCGCGCTCAACGGCGTCCCCGCAGGGGCAACAATCATTGGGGGCAAAGCGGCCATGACTGCTAATAACAAACTGAAACCGAAGACGGCGGCTGGGGTTCAACTTCACGTGTATCCTCGCCCAAACTTGCGAAATGCTCCAGGGGGCCAAAAGAATGCCGAGCACCGCACTCCTCGACGCCCTCGACTAACCGAGTTGGCAGAACCTGAGGAACGGAGGATTTGAGTAAACTGGGCACTCGAACCCCTCGACTCACCAACCTCATCGCACCACAAGAATATAAAAGAAAAACGAAAGTGAAAGGAGCCGACGGGTCCGGGACTAGCGAGTGGTGCTCCCGCTCGACCCCCCGGCTCCTTTCACGATTGGGTCCTAGGCTTGGCCCCTGGCCACGGCGACACGAAACCTTAACCCTAAGATACCCGAAACCTAAACAGCCTAACAGAACCCGAAACGCCAACAAGCCGCAAACCCGGACAAACCCTAAACGCCGACAAGCGCTAAACCCTGCCAAACCCTAAGTCCTAGCACACCCCAAACCCTAACAACCCGAAGCCCCCACACAAAGCACGGCACGCACTCGAGACCTCACTGCCTCGGAGCCCCAACCCACCTCCCAAGTCCGGAAAACCCTCAACACCCAAGCCTCGCGCACTCGGACCTCTCTGCCTCGGAGCCCAACCCACCTGGAACCCCTGAAGCCTCGCGAGGGAGCGCCCGGCCACGCAAAAGCAGCACCGCCGAGCCTGGGCGGAAGGAGTAGAGGAAAGAATGACAAACCCTAAACCCCAAGAGCCCCTAAACCCTAGCAAACCCTCTAGCCTAACAAAGCTTAAACCCTACCGAGCCTTAAAGCCTAAGAAACCCTAAAGCCTAACAGAGTCCCAAACTCTAACAAAGCCTAAGCCCCAACGAACCCTAGGACCGACCAAACCTTAAACTCTAACAAATAAACCGCAACAAACCCTCAACCCTAGCAAACACTAACCTGTCCAGAACCCCTTCGAAGCTTCCACCCTGACGAACCCCAGACCCCAACAAACCTTGAACCCCAGAATGCCCTGAGCCCTAACAACAAAAGCCCTAAGAGCACGCACTCCAAACCTCACTGCCTCGGAGCCCCAACCCACCTTCCAAGTCCAAAAAACCCTCAACACCCAAGCCTCGCGCACTCGGACCTCTCTGCCTCGGAGCCCCAACCCACCTGGAAGCCCTGAAACCTCGCGAGGGAGGGCCCGGCCACGCAAAAGCAGCACCGCCGAGCCTGGGCGGAAAGAAAACGACACCTAACAAACCCTGAACCCCAAAAGACCCTAAACCCTAGCAAACCCTCTAGCCTAACAAAGCTTAAACCCTACCGAGCCCGAAAGCCTAACAAACCTTAAGGCCTAGCAGAGCCCTCACCCCCAACGCAGCCTGATCCCTAGGTCGCAACAAACCCTGAAGTCCAACAACTAAACCGCAACAAACCCCCTAGGAACCCCTAAACCCTGACAAACACAGAACCCTAACAGATTTCAGACACCAACAAACCTTGAACCCCAGCAGAAGGCCCAACCCCGACAAGGCCTCAACCGTAACGAACCCTGAGCCCTGATACAGCAGGAAACCCAACAAATAAATCGCACCAACTCCTACACCTTAGCGGGACCTAAACCCCGGCAAAGCCCAACCCCGACAGTCACCAAACCCTGTGATACATGCCCCAACACACAAGAACCGAGACCGTTAAATTTACGTAAAGCAGCCTTCCTAGGAAACCTAGCCCTCAAACCCCAACCCCAAAGCCCTAAGCCCTGAGCCCTGAGCACCACAAGCTTAGCCCGAAACCCTTAAACCGAATACTTTGAATGCGCGCACGGACCACAGCCTCCCTGCCTCTCAACTTCAACCCACCTTCGCAACAAACCCCAAAGCCTAACACCTCTGAAGGCACCGGCCAATGACAAGGTCGGACCTGGGCGCAGGGAGGGGTAGAAGGGCCGGGATCCCGCATACAGAGCAGCGCAGGGTAGCAAGACAGCACAGAGGACCTAAGAAGCCGCAAAAACCCTCCAAGGCCCGGCAACGACCCCTGCACCCCACTCTAGACCTCGCAGCCTGCGAAAAAGCCCACATCCCAAAAACCCTGCAACCTTGCGCGCACGGACCGCTGCCTCGCTGCCTCTGAGCCCCAACCGGCCTCCAAAGCAAACCCCAAACCCTGGAACCTCTGAGGGCACCAGCCCAAGTCGAGGTCGGACCTGGGCACAAGGAAGGCAGGCGAAGACGGAAGAGCAAGGAGGAGAGGCAGAGCGGACAGATGCAAGCACAGACCCATGCAGTGCCGCAGGCGACGAAAGTACCTTCCTTTTAACCGACAGATGCACAAGGAAGTGTGAAACAACGCAAATGCCGGCCTCAGCCCCCGAGCCACCGATGCTGATGTTAGGCGCTCGGCAAATGCGAGAAAAAGCGGGGCAAAGAGAGGGAAAGGGGGGGAGAGGGAGGGAGAGAGAGAAAGAAAGAGAGAAGGACAGAGAAAAAAAAGATGAGAGAGCGAGAATGGAAGTGAGAAATACAAAGAGGCAACACACAAATTCAAGTGAAACAAACAAATTCCAGTGCGGCAGGTGAAAAGGGCCACGCATTGACGGAGCGCATCCCGAAGGACTCCTTCCCCAAGGCACAAGAAGAACAAACTAAATACGATAACCACAGCCACCAACGCCAAAACCATTGCACAGACGGAGCAAGTCACTCAGCGGTGCATGCCTGTATCTGATTACTCAGGAACCGAACCTAGCGGCACGATCCAACAACCAAGCCTGGGAGAAAGAGTCCACGGCCCGTGAAACAAAATGCGATGGACAGCTAACCAACCACGAAACGAAGAAAGACCTATCTCCAAGAAACGATGCCAGTTCCACTCCAACAAAACCAAACTGCAGAACCAAAACTGACGAAGCTGTCCATCGCGGGAACCCATGCGGGTCGGTGTGTCTCGGCATCTGGAAGCAAAGCTTCGCTCCGACACACCGACCCGCAAGTTGCCACGTTTGCGAGACTGTAATTTCCTTAATGACAACCAGCTATCATTCCTAGACCAACCCACAAATAAGAATCAACAAAGGTCTATGCCAAAGAAGGAAATTAACAGTCCCGCAAAAGACGTGCCCGGCCCCCCCGGTCGCTCAGTCCGACTACCGGCAACACAAGTAGAGATGTCATGTCGATTCGTATTGCCGTCACCATGAACTATTATATACTGCCACTATTATTGTTACTCCTATTACGAGTATTAGCACTATTATTATCACAGCTACTAAAACCATCACAGGCGCACACACACACACACACCCATGTACAAGTCGGACTGAGCAACCAAAGATTTTTTTTTTAAAGAAAGAAAATGGCAGGTGGCAAACGGCCGAGACCCCGCGATGTGAAACAATTAATTACCGCTTTAATAGATGGACCAGGATACATACAAAGTTACATACATAAAGGATAATACCCTAGGGTTAGACAACACTACATAGATAGCTACATACACACCCAACCCCTCAATACCCAGGCCTACTTACGAGGCGGGTTCTGATAAAAATGAGCCTTGGCCTTTGCCTCGGCTTTGGCTTTAGCGGCCGCCTTAGGCGTAGCACGCTGCCGGAAAAATTGGTTGCGAGGCACTGGACCATCGCAGCGATCACTCCGCTGAACGCGTCCTGTCGGCAGACAGAAGAACAACCGAGATCCCCCCAAACGCCCAAAATACTAGACCCGAAACCTTACATGCCCGAGCACTAGATCCTTAAACGGCGGACAAAAAAGGTACTAAGCCGAAAACAATCCTAAACCCCACAATCCCAAGCACTGAAACCCCGAACCCTAAAACCCGAGACCCAGACCCTAAGCCCCCGCATCAAAGCCCTGGCACCAGAACCACTAAACCCAAAGACCATAAGAAAAAAAAAAGCCATGAACCCCATAAGCCCTAAACCCAGAAGTCCTACGAAACCGAAACATATAGAACCTTAAAACCCCGCGAACCGCAATCCCCAAACACACAGAACACCCAAAGGCCTCGCAACCGGTTGGCGAGGCAACGTGGGCACTCGCCACAGGGCAACCAGGCCACGTTGTACCGGTTCCTGTTCCAAGGGTGGGAGCGGAGGGTGGGGGGGGGGAGGGAGGGCGGGGCAAGCAAAGGCCGAACGGCACAACCACAGCAGAACTAACGACCTAAACCGAAGCCCAAGACATAAACAAGCCAGACCCTAACCTGGGACCGACGGGCCGGTTGCGCCGCTGCCGCTTGGTAGGGCTTTCATCCCCGTCGGCAGAAGGGACCATGACCTCGGTTCACGCATGCAAACAAGCGAGGTCACCCCAAAGCATAACTAAAAAACAAGCCCGGTCCAAGGAGCGGGGATGTCGCCACTACCAGAGGCGACCTCCTTACAGCCACAAGGCATGCAGACCAAGAAGTACAACGCAAAACAAGGGAGAACACAAGACCAGCCAAGCTACGACACAGGACGCCAGCTCCTTATAGCCACACGGCACGCGGAACAGAAAGTACAACGCAAAACATGAAGGAACAAAAAAAACCAGCCAAGCCACGGCAGGCACGGCTGGTTCCGCCGGAAAGTCCAGTGACGCCTCGAAAGCAACACACCAAGCAAACCCAAGAAGAAGCAAGAAAAGAGCAACACAAGCAATGCAACCAGGTTGCAGCGATATCCGAATCGTAGCGCGTCGCCTCGCGACCGAAAACAACACCCAAGCCGGGATCTTAAACACTAAGCCTGAAACCCAGACACCCTACACCCCAGCCCTGGAACCCGGAAACCCTAAACCCAGACACCGAAACACCGAAACCCCCAAACCGTAAGCCCGAAAACCCTAAACCCTAACCCCAAATCCCGACAGGATGAAGTGACCGCCGTCCACGAGCCCAACTGGAACACTAAGCCGCCCACGTCGTTTTCTGGCAGGTCGCCGACGAGTTCCGGACATTCCGGAAACTCCTCCAGATGCAATGCCCAACACCACAGATTATGCAGAAACGAAACCCCGAAACCCCGAAAGCATAAACACAGCCCGCGACAAGTAAAGCCAAGGAACCGCCACGTCCCACTCAAAGACTTCCTCCGAGTCCTCATCCTCGTCCCAAACAACCTCGATTTGCGTACCAACGAAACCCGAACCCCCGAAAGCACGCCCGCAAACCACAACAGCCTAAACCAAGGAACACCAGCCGCGACTTCGGGGTCCAAGTGCCTCACGCAATAGGAGGCGAGAGTAGAGAAAAGAATAGAAAGAAGCAGACGAGTAGAGCTCTACCAAAACGTAGGGGGCCGACTCCCAGGGGACGGACGACTCCACATCCGCAGTGTCCTAAGTCATCACGAAGAAGCAAACCGCGGAAAGAGAAGAGAAGATAAAGAGAAAAGAGATAAATAGAGAGATAGGGAGAGAACATCAAAGCCAAGACACTTCGGGAAGGGCAAGAGATGCCACCGGAGAATCATAAGTCAAGAACGACCAGCAACAAACAGTGTAAGCAGAGGGAGAGAGCGAGAAACGATGGAAACAAAGCCCCGCAAGAAAAACCACCCCAACCAAAGCCAGGTTGCTGCTGAAACAGGAGAGGCGGCCGGCTCCTAAGTCCAAAGCTGCCGGCAGCAGAAGGGTAAAAACAAGGAAAAAGTTGGAAATGAGAGGGAGAGGGAGAGAGAGAGAGAGAGAGAGAGAGAGAGAGAGAGAGAGAGAGAGACAAAGCCAAGACGCTTCGATGGACGCGGACGACGACGCCGCGGGTTCCTAAGTCAAGAATGAATAGTAGCAAAGAGTGCAAGCAGAAGGGGAGAGAGAAAGAGAGAGAGAGGGAGAGAAAGAGAAAAGGAAAGAGCGAGAGAGAAAGAGAGAGAGAGAGAGAGAGAGAGAGAGAGAGAGAGAGAGAGAGAGACAAAGCCAAGACGCTTCGATGGACGCGGACGACGACGCCGCGGGTTCCTAAGTCAAGAATGAATAGTAGCAAAGAGTGCGAGCAGAAGGGGAGAGAGAAAGAGAGAGAGAGGGAGAGAAAGAGAAAAGGAAAGAGCGAGAGAGAAAGAGAGAGAGAAAGGGAAAAAGAGAGAACACATGGCCAAGGCACAGATGGCAACGGCGGTGTCACGGGTGCCTCCTAAGGTCAGCCCCACAGCCACAACAAGGCGAAACAAACCACAAAGAAACCAACCAACCACCCCGAAACATAAAAAGGCCGAGTAGCGTGGCCCCTTACCCGCGCCTGAGTCCCACAGAACACTAAGCAAAAAAAGCTAGACAACAGCACATTAAGCCAAGTGGCACAGTCTGGCGGGGGAGTGTTTCTCCGCGGCGCCGCCTGGAAGAACAAAGGGCAACCCTACAAGGAAGCACCAAAACAACAAACCCCCGAAACGAACCCACAACAAAACCAACCAGAACGAGCACCCCGAGCAACCCTCTCGTGAACCACTACCTTACAAATGCAATCCAGGAAACGCCCGCCACCAGGATCAGCGCCAGAAGCAGCACAACACGCACCATCTTCTCGGGCACCTCGACAAGGGAAGCATACAGTGGAAGAGAGAAGAAGGAAAAGGGAAAGGACAGACACAGAAAGACGTGATGCACCTGGGAGAAGAAAGACGGCGAAGAGCGATGTCCAGACTTGGAGCCAGTTGCTGCAGAAGTGCCGTGAAACAAAAACCCGAAGATACGATACGGCCCCTGAACTAACCCCGAACCCCAAACCCGAGCAAAACTCTAGACCAGATCAGCAATCCGGAACACAAAGGCACCCAAAACCAGGAAGGAAGCCCGCAGAGGAAGCGGAAATACCAACAAGCAGAGACCCCGTGCGACACCCAAGCCGGCAGAGCAGGCACAAACCGTGGCCCGGACAAGTACGACGAAGAAGCTAGGGCGGAAGCGTTCGAAGCTGCACCTGAGCAAAAATGTAAAGACGTACGTCCCGCCCAAAGCAACCTAAACAACCCGAGAAGCAACCTCACACAAAGCACCCACATATCAAAAAAGAACGCGAAACTTGAAGCGTTCCGAATAAATAAGCTCACGGGTTCAGGTCGACTTCTTCGGGACTTGAAACGTCTAGAGTGACGGACGGAAATGCAATGGAAGTCGAAGCCAGGCACTAACCCCTTAAAGCACCGCGACACAAAACCTAGAAGGAACTCTGGACTACAAACCCCGAACCGCTAATAAGATACAGCCTCGACCATAAAGAAAACGCCAAAGCCCCAACCCCAAACCATTATCTCGAAAGCCTTCGTTATAGCCCTGAACACGGCAACAAACCCCAATCCCACAGCCCTGACCCGACCTGCAGACACCGCGGCCCCATGCAACAGAACCCAACTCCACAAACAAAATAACAACCCTTCAATCTACTTAAACCAGGCTCTTGCAACCCCAAACCCTAAAACCCTAACCCCGAAAACCCTACCCACCAAAGCCCACGAGGCAGCGGCGTGAAGGCTTCACCTGGGCACGAAGGCGGGGGGCCGGGGATCCCGGACGCAGGGCAGCCTAGGGTAACCCAAGGAACCTAACACGAACATAAAACCCTAAACCAAAAAAGAACACAGCCCTGCAGAGAGCCCTGAGCGCGCCCGCACTCTAAACCAGGCTGCCTCGGAGCCCCACACCTTCCAATGCCCGAAAGGACCCCGAACAAGACACGAAACCTTAACCCCAAGAAACCCGAAACCCAAACAGCCTAACAGAACCCGAAACGCCAACAAGCCGCAAACCCGGAAAAGCCCTAAAAGCCAACAAGCGCTAAACCCTGCCAAACCCTAAGTCCTAGCACACCCCAAACCCTAACAACCCGAAGCCCCCACACAAAGCACGGCACGCACTCCAAACCTCACTGCCTCGGAGCCCCAACCCACCTTCCAAGTCCGAAAACCCCTCAACACCCAAGCCTCGCGCACTCGGACCTCTCTGCCTCGGAGCCCCAACCCACCTGGAAGCCCTGAAACCTCGCGAGGGAGGGCCCGGCCACGCAAAAGCAGCATCGCCGAGCCTGGGCGGACAGAGAAATAAACCCCTAACACACCCTGAACCCCAAGAGCCCCTAAACCCTAGCAAACCCTCTAGCCTAACAAAGCTTAAACCCTACCGAGCCCTAAAGCCTAAGAAACCCTAAAGCCTAACAGGGCCCCAAACTCTAACAAAGCCTAAGCCCCAACGAACCCTAGGCCCGGACAGACCCCAAACTCTAACAAATAAACCACAACAAACCCTCAACCCTAGCAAACACTAACCTTTCCAAACCCCCTTCAAAGCTTCCACCCTGACGAACCCCAGACCCTAACAAACCTTGAACCCCAGAGTGCCCTAAACCCTAACAACAGATCCCGAAGAGCACGCACTCAGAACCTGGCTGCCTCTGAGCCCCAAAGGAGAGAAAGCGGGGAGGTGGAGGAGGCAGGGAAGGGCGGAAGAGCTAAGAGTTTGGAGGCCCAGCGTTTCAAGGCTCGAGGTTTACATAAGGTGAATGCTTTAGGCTTTCGATACGTGGAGCGTGAAGGTTCGAGGGTCGGAAGCCCGTATGCACAAATCAAGCCCAGCAAACCGGAAATCCCACGCCACAACCCCGAACCAACTAACAACAAAAACCCGCAACGGCGCAACCGAGTCCCCGGCGAGCGAAGAGGCCACGACCTGACAAGGCAAGCGAAGTCAGGGAAAGGTGCACAAGCCATGCAGTCGACAATGGCATGCAAAAGCAGGCACTGCAGCTGCGCAAGGGTGCAATCTATTTTACCCGCAAATGCAAAGGAATGGTGAAAACAAAAAAGACAACAAAATATGCCGGCCCCAGCCCCCGAGCCACCGATGCTGGTGTTAGGCGCTCGGCAACAAGAGATTAAAAAAAAGCAAAAAGGACAAGGATCGAATTCATTAATTACAGTTCCAAGAAAAGGGCCACGCATTAACGGAGCGCATCCCGCAGGGCTTTGCATCTATAGCACATAAACTAAGAGCTGCCGTAGCAGAGTAAGTAAAAACAATTACAACCAACAACAAAACCAAGTGCGATGCAAAGCCCACGGCCCGTGAAACGGGGACGAACCGAACTAACCAAACCCCAACTAAATCAATCAAATCCAATAACTAAACCCAATAACCAAACCAAGTTACCGTCCCCAGTATGTACAAGGGGCGCTCTGGTCGGGGGGTTGTCCTCGGCATCTGGAGGCGAACCTCGCTCCGGACAAACCCCCGACCTTACTACCCCCGGGTCCCCGATTGAATCGAACTAAATTAGCGGCGACTTGCGCGTCTAAAACCCCATAAACTCCCAACAAACCAACCACGGAAAGCCAAAGTATCCAACACAAAACCCTAATCGGGGACCCCAAGAAAAGAAATAATGAAAAGAAAAAAAAGCATGCACATGCAGTAAGGGGAAATGGCAAACGGCCAAGGCCCCGCAAAACAGA
This sequence comes from Symbiodinium sp. CCMP2592, assembly GCA_905221615.1. Taxonomy (NCBI): domain Eukaryota; class Dinophyceae; order Suessiales; family Symbiodiniaceae; genus Symbiodinium; species Symbiodinium sp. CCMP2592. Next base: position 12,963 of record CAJNDT010002804.1, read on the forward strand.
AGTTATGGCTATGTTAGATAGGATGCAACAAAGATAGGTAGTTAGATTAAGTTAAGACTAGATGGATGGTGGAAATAAACAAAGGGGACCTACTTGGGTCGGGCAAGAAGCTTGGCCTTGGCCTTGGCCTCTGCCTTGGCCTTAGCCGCAGCTTTGACCTTCGGGCTCGCCTTAGGCGCAGCCCTCTGGCGCGGAAACGGCTGCTCACACCGGCAGGACCTCAGCACTGCGCCTGCAAAGTGGGCGGACAAGAAGCGCACGGAAGGAGCCACCACACCGCAGCACAAAACCCGCAAACCGCAAACCACAAGCCCTGAGCCTCGGCGAAGGGCAGCGCGGCACCAGCCGCACATGTAGCACGGCAACCAGTCCGTGTTGTACGACCGCGGCAGCACCCTATGACAAGTTCATTTCATTAGGGATAAAGTTCGCGGGCAAAGTAGTAGAGTCAGTGCAACCGTGAGGCGGCCCCATGATGCGCGGCCTCTTGGTCGGGCTCTCCTGATCAACAGTGTTCTCACACCCGCTTCTTTCCCTCTACCCCCTCCCTGTCTCCCTTCGTTTCTCTCTCTCTCTCTCTCTCTCTCTCTCTCCTCAGGATGTTCATCATCCTGCATCCCCACCCTCGGGCTCCTCGCCACCGAGGCCGAGCTCCGCCGACAATGCTTCCACCTCCTGGTCTTCCAAAACGGCAGGTGGAAGCATCACCTCGAAGGGTCAAAACACGGAGAGCAGGCACCACACACACATACACACACACACACACACACACACACGCGTGCGCGCGCACGCACGCACAAGCACTGCAATGCAGACCAGTCAAGCGGCAGGCACGTCCGATGAGCTGCTGGCAAGTTCCTTGCACAAGCACGCAACAAAACAGAGAAACCACAGGGCGAACATACCACCATACAAACCTACACTCCAACCGACCCTAGACCCTGACAAACCCTAAACCCCAACAAACCCCAAACCTCAACAAACACCGAAGTCTAGCGACCACCGAAACCCAAACAAACCGTAACAACCCCCCGCCTCATCACCCACCAACAAAAACAAACACATCCTGAACCCTAACGAACTAAGATCCACACCACCGGAACCGAAGGTTCCGGTGCCCAGACGGCCAGCTGCCCCTTAGACGCGTTGCTCCATGCGACGAAACGAAACCAAGACAACAATGTTTCCAAGCTGCCGCGAGCAGCGGGTCGAATCGAGTCGCCTGTGAGACTTATAATCTTTCCCCAAGAGGCACAGACGAAGAAGCAAAGACCTAAGTCGCCCACGTCGTTCTCTGGGACGGGTCCTTCGACCGCCTCTGACAGAACAGGAGAGATTACCAGGCAAAGCGGGATGAAGACAAAAAAAAGGCAACAAACACCGCCGCAAGGCGAGTCGCATCCACCGAGACGTGCGCCGCGAGGTCCTCAGAAACAGCGAAGAACCAAAGAAGAAGCGACAAAGGAAACAGAAAGAGAGAGAGAGAGAGAGCAACACAAAAGATAATAGACAGAGAGAGACAAGAGAGAGAGAAAGAGAGAGACCGAGAGAGACCGAGAGAGACCGAGAGAGACCGAGAGAGGAAGAGATAGAGAACCAGAAATGGAGCGAGAGACCGACAACGAAAGGTAGAGAGAGAGAGAGGGAGCAAGGGAGCACAAGTACCAAGACACGATGGGCAGCACGTCGGCGAGCGTCCCATCCTGACAAGCAGTAGGAAGCAACAAAGGTGCGGCCACTAAGCAGGTCAAATAAAGCCAAGACGCGGGCGCCGGATAGGGCGCTACCACAATGCCCTCCTAAATGCAGCTCTCCACTCGCAACACGACACAAAGCGCAGAATGATGGCGATGTCTAAGTCAAGTCGCATCCTCCGAAACGGACAGCGCCGGGGGGTCCTCGGGAACAAAGAGGAGACAAAGAAGGATTGGCAAGGGAAGCAGAAAGAGAGAGAAAGCGAGCGGCAAAAAAAGTAATGAAAGAGAGAGAGAGGAAGCGAGAAAGAGAGAGCCAGACATGCAAAAAGAGAGCGAGGAAGAGAGGGGGACAGAGTGAGCAAGAGAGCACCAATACCAAGACACGGCGAGATCCACCACGTCGGAGCTGCTGTCCTCGGCCGGAGGCGCAGCCCGCGCGGAGCCAAAGAGGAGGACGCGGAGACCGAGACAGAAAGAGAGAGCGAGAGAGAGAGAGCAAGAGAGGGCACCAAGCAGATCCAATAAAGCCAAACACGTCGGCCGGTGGATATGGCGGCGTGGCTGGCGCCTCCTGAATGGAGCTCTTCCCCGGCAACACGGCACCAACAACGGGAACAAATATCCAAATAAACCGAGCATCATCGTTGTCCGCGGGCGCCTGTGCCTTGGTAGAGCAAAACCGTACAGACATGGAGAAACAAAACTGCGATCGAAAATCTACGAAAGCACGAACTGCCACAGTCAGAAATCAAACCTGTAAGGCACCGGCCCGGGCAAGCACACAGAGCAAAGCGATCACAAGGCACAACATCCTCCGGAGAAGAGAACAGAGACAGAGAAAGAGCGGGCGGGCGAGAAGGAGACCGAGAGAGAGCGAGAGCGAGAGCGAAAGAGAGAGAGAGAGAGAGAGAGAAAGAGAGAGAGAAAGAGAGAGAGAGAGAGAGAGAGAGAATAACACAAGCAAAGAGATGAAGGGAGCAAACGGACCAGCAGCGCCGAGTGCGCCTCGCCGGAAGCGGATTGTAGGCGCAAGGCTACCCAACGCTGAGATGTCGCAAATGGCTGCTGTCTGAAGAGACAATGCGAGGCCACATTGGGAATTCAAGGTGTGCATTCCAAGGTGTGATGATGAGCTGCGGGGTCTATGGTTTTGAGTACAGGCGACAACGACATACAAAAAGAAGCGCGGAAGCAATGCAAACCATTTTGACGGCAGATGCAAAAGAAAGATACAGAACAGCGCTGCACCCTAGAACTTAAAGCCCGGGAAACCCCAAACCAGACACCCCAAATACGAATCCCGTAACCCCCATCAAACACCCACCGTAAACCACAGTGGCCACAGAAGCAGAAGTTGTATGCACTGCACTCAATCACTCAGACATGGAATCCAATGCGAAAGGCAAAAGGCATGCAAGCCCGAGCGGTGCAAACAGTTCTGAAGCTCAGGTCCGGACTCACCGACGAAGCGACGTGCAACAACTGGGCCGCAAATTGTGTGTTGTTTTAAGCCAATCGAGAATTACAATCAGATGTGCCAGGCATTTGTGTCTACTGCTGCTGCTGCTGCTGCTGCCTGCTAGGATATGCTCAAAACACTTCCCCTATGGCCTAGCCTAGAGCTCGGCGGCGGTGCAGCAAAGTGCTCGCGCCCGGATGGTTGGCGCTCGGCCCGTTGTCGAATCATGGCTCCTCGGCCGGATGCTGGGCACGCCGGCCCGTCGTTGCGTCGTCAAGTGTTGCCCGGCTGGGCGGATGGGGTTCTTGGCTTGGCCCCTTGCCATGTCACGGGTGGGGTTCTCGGCTTGGCCCCTCGCCATGTCACGATCCTAAACCCTAAACCCTACGAGCCAGGGAAGGACCGGGACTCGCGAGTGGTGCTCCCGCTCGGCCCCCCCTGACCCGCCTCAACCCCCCTTTTTCCCCGCAGCTGGCGCGGCGACGGCACCGCCCCAGCTGGAAGCACCTGGGCAGAGAGGCGGGGGGCCGGGGATCCCGGATGCAAGGCGGCCTAGGGTACCCCGAGAGGTTTAGGGACCTACAAACCCCGAAAACCCCCCGACCCCAGCAGAGAACCCTGTGCACCTGCACTCTAAACCTCGCGGCCTACGAAAACCCCGGCCTTCCAACCTGAAAAAACCCTGAACCTGGCGTGCACGGACCACTGCCTCGCTGCCTCGGAGCCCCAACCAGCCTTCCGAAAAAAAAACCTAGCCCTGAAACCTAAGAGGGACCAGTCAGCATCGTCAACGAGGTCGGACCTGGGCGAGGGGAGGGTGGGGGGAGGAAGGAGGCGGGGGGGCGGGGATCCCGGATGCAAGGCGGCCTAGGGTACTCCGAGAGGTTTAGGGACCTACAAACCCCGAAAACCCCCCGACCCCAGCAGAGAACCCTGTGCACCTGCACTCTAAACCTCGCGGCCTACGAAAACCCCGGCCTTCCAACCTGAAAAAACCCTGAACCTGGCGTGCACGGACCACTGCCTCGCTGCCTCGGAGCCCCAACCAGCCTTCCGAAAAAAAACCTAACCCTGAAACCTAAGAGGGACCAGTCAGCATCGTCAACGAGGTCGGACCTGGGCGAGGGGAGGGTGGGGGGAGGAAGGAGGCGGGGGAAGGGAAGGGAGCGCGCACGGACACTACCTTGCAGCCTCAGAGCACCTTCCAAGAAACCCCGGAAAACCCCCGAAGCCTGCACTACTCCTAGTGAAGACCCTCCTACGGCAACACACTCTGAGGTCCCGGCCCAGCCCCGCCCCGCTGCGATCCGAAGGGGATTTAGGGAAAAAGTTCCGGGGAAGGGGTCGGGACCGAACGCAGGTGTTTTTAAGCTGCAATCAGATGTGACAAGCATTTGTGTCTACTTCCCAAGCCCCCTCTTCTGAGCCATCGAAAAACCGAATCACTGTTTCAAGCCACACTCCCAAAATATTGTGGCACCAAGATGTTTGGATTTTAACGAGATTAGGGTATTCGGGCATTGAGGCATCAGGGGATTAGGGCCATTAGGGTGTTTCTAAGCCAATCAAGAATTGCAATCAAATGTGCCAGGCATTTGTGTCTACTCCCCAAGCCCCCTCTTCTGAGCCACCGAAAAACGGAATCACTGTTACAAGCCACACTCCCAGAATATGTTGGCGCCAAGATGTTTGGATCTTAAGGAGATTAGGATATTCGGGCATTGAGGCATTAGGGCATCAGGGCCCAGGTACGACGAAGAAGCCGGGGCGGAAGCGTTCGAAGCTGCACCTGAGCAAGAAAGGTAAAGACGTACGTCCCGACGCAAAGCAACCTAAACAACCCGAGAAGCAACGTCGCGGGCAGCACCCAGACTTCAAATGAAATAAAACTTGAAAGTTGAAGCGTTCCGACCAAAAGGGACATGCGGGCTCAGGTCGACTTCTTCGGAACTTGAAACATCTAAAGCGACTAGCGGAAACGCAATGGAATTCGAAACCAGGAACTAACCCCTTAAAGTACGGCGACACAAACCCTAAAAGGAACCCTTAACCACAAACCCCGAACCACTAATAAAATACGGCCTCGGCCATAAAAAGAAAGCTAAAGCCCCAACACCAAACCATTATCTCGAAAGCCTTCGTCATAGCCCCGAACACAACAGCAAACCCCAATCCCAAAGCCCTGACCTGACTTGCAGACACCGCGGCCCCATGCAACAAACACCAGCTCCACAAAAAATGACAACCCTTCAATCTACTCAAACCAAGCTCTTTCAACCCCAAACCCTAAACCCCTACCCCCGAAAACCCTACCCACCAAAGCCCACCTTCCTGGAGCCCTACTGCGGAGGCGAAAAACGAAGCATCCTGGAGCCCTCTTATAGCGGTGGGTGCCGAAGCTTCCTGGAGCCCTCTTGTAGAGGTAGATACCGAAGCTTCCTGCAGCCCTATTGTAGAGTCGAAACCAAAGCATCCTGGAGGCCTCTTGTAGAAGTGAAGCCGAAGCTTCCTGGAGTCCTACTGTAGAGGCGGAAACCGAAGCTTCCTGGAGACCTACTGGAGAGGCGAACAACGAAGCTTCCTGGAGCTCTCCTGTAGCGGTGGATGCCGAAGATTCCGGGAGCCCTACTGTAGTGGTGACAGACGAAGCTTCCTGGAGCCCTAACCTTTCCAAAGCCCCTTCAAAGCTTCCACCCTGACGAACCCCAGAGCCCAACAAACCTTGAACCCCATTCCAGCAAGGGAGTGTAACAGCCATCCGCCGGGAGGGTCCAGAGCTGCTGACAATCCCAAGGGGCAAACGGCCAGCAAGGAAGTGTGACAGCCATCCGCCCCCTTTCCACCAAGCTCCACCCAGATTGCCACCAGCTGACAATCTGAAGCCCTGAAGATTGCCACCTGCTGACAATCCAAAGGGCAACCGGCCAGCAAGGGAGTGTGACAGCCATCCGCCCCCTTTCCACCAACCCCCACCAGGATTGCCACCTCTTGGCAATCCGTGCCCCCTTAAGATTGCCACCTGTTGGCAATCTGTACCCCCTAAGATTGCCACCTGCTGACAATCTAGATCCCCTGTGATTGCCACCTGTTGGCAATCTGTACCCCCTTAAGATTGCCACCTGTTGGCAATCTGTACCCCCCAAGATTGCCACCTGCTGACAATCTAGATCCCCTGTGATTGCCACCTGTTGGCAATCTGTGCCCCGCTACGATTGCCGCCTTCTGACAATCTAGACCCCCTAAGATTGCCACCTGCCGGCAATCCATCAGGCCTGGCAAGTGGCAGCTAAGCACCAAAAGCGCAGGTGTGATTGCCACCTGTTGGCAATGTGACACCCCCCCCCCCTTAAGATTGCCACCTGCTGACAATCTAGATCTCCTGTGATTGCCACCTGTTGGCAATCTATACCCCCCCTCCCCCCTACGATTGCCGCCTTCTGACAATCTAGACCCCCTAAGATTGCCACCTGCCGGCAATCCATCAGGCCTGGCAAGTGGCAGCTAAGCACCAAAAACGCAGGTGTGATTGCCACCTGTTGGCAATGTGACCCCCCCCCCCAACCCACCAACCAGGATTGCCATCTTCCGACAATCTAGACCCCTCAGGAACACAAACCCGAACCGTACACGCAGTGCGTTTCTGGACCCTCCGTTCGCATTTTAAGGGGGTATGCTTACTGTCTTTTGGAAGCTAGTAATGGCGTTGAACTACAGCGACTGCTGTATGTGCCAGTTCACTAGCGAAGCGGCCTCCAAATACCTAAAAAGAGCCGATCACTTCTGCAGATTTGCAAGCTCAAGCTCCTTCAGCCGGGGTGGGCGCCCGGGGTCTGCTTGAAGCCATGAGATCCAAGGCCGGAAGCGGTCGAAGAGCAAGTGGCCTTCAAGTAAGCCTCGTTCAGGTGTCGAAGAACCAGTTGAAGAAGATGCGGAGAGAGGGGTGTACCAACACCGTTCTCGAAGTCCGCAGGTTGGAGCGGGGGCCTCAATTTGCAGGCAATTTCTTTCGGGTGATCCGCCCTCTTTCCTGCCTGAGGCGTGGCGTTTCGATGACCGTGGAAAACCACCTGAAGGCTGAAGGACTGAGGGGGATGGATGTGATGCCCCTCCTCGCCGTGAAACCCGGTCGACCAAAGGGCACCAAGTCCGTGAGGTACCGGGTGATCGGCGAGGAGGAGGTTCTCGATGGGCGGGTCAAAGGCATCACCAGAGACCTTAAGGCCCATGTTTCACCCAACAGTGGCAAGCCACTGTACGATTTTTTAAGACGGCTTCATCCCAAAGAGGATTGGAAGCACGTCTACCTCTGGCTGATCGAACCACCGCCGCAGCCGAGGTAAAAAGAAGCGCGAGCCTTGCAACAACCACAGGGAACAGGGGACCGCAACCCCAGTTGTAGAACCGGCTGCAGTGTCAAAACCCCGCACCCCCAAAATAACAAAAAGCAGGAACACTCACCCCCCGGTAAGCGTCTAGACCCACTGTGTGCACAGGCCGACAGAACCGCCGAGGCAACAGCGCCAAGCAACGAAGCCGAGGAAGCGGCAAAGCTCGCAAGGGATGCCGCTGAACCATCTCACGAAGGACCGGCCGCGCGACGAGGGGGGGCCGAGACGGACTCCGACCACGACACGGAGCCCGGACCCAGCGTCGAGGCCGGCGTTTTCCCTCGAGCATCCACTGTCAAGAGCGCTCTTTAGGCAAGCAGACAATGCACCCGAGAGGAGCACTTTCGGGGCATGCTGGCCATCAAGAAGATGTCAGGCGACGGCAACTGCCTCTTCCACGCGCTCGGAGAGAACACCGGCGAGAGCGGGGCATGCCTCCGAGCCCTAATCATCCAGTACCTCAGAGAGAACGCAGAAGCCGAAGAAGACGAAGAGCAAGTGCAGGCCTGGCTACAGGAAAGCCAATACCTCCAAAGCGATCCGGGTCACTGGGGCGGCGACACGGCCATCATCGCTTTCACCCGCATCCGCCGGGAGGGTCCAGAGCTACTGACAATCCAAAGGGGCAAACGGCCAGCAAGGGAGTGTGACAGCCATCCGCCCCCTTTCCACCAAGCTCCACCCAGATTGCCACCAGCTGACAATCTGAAGCCCTGAAAATTGCCACCTGCTGACAATCCAAAGGGCAACCGGCCAGCAAGGGAGTGTGACAGCCATCCGCCCCCTTTCCACCAACCCCCACCAGGATTGCCACCTCTTGGCAATCTGTACCCCCTTAAGATTGCCACCTGTTGGCAATCTGTACCCCCGAAGATTGCCACCTGCTGACAATCTAGATCCCCTGTGATTGCCACCTGTTGGCAATCTGTACCCCCTTAAGATTGCCACCTGTTGGCAATCTGTACTCCCTAAGATTGCCACCTGCTGACAATCTAAATCCCCTGTGATTGCCACCTGTTGACAATCTGTACCCCGCTACGATTGCCGCCTTCCGACAATCTAGACCCCCTAAGATTGCCACCTGTCGGCAATCCATTAGGCCTGGCAAGTGGCAGCTAAGCACCAAAAACGCGGGTGTGATTGCCACCTGTTGGCAATCTAGCCCCCCCCCCCCACCAGGATTGCCACCTTCTGACAATCTACACCCCTTAGGATTGCCACCTGCCGGCAATTTATGAGGCCTGGCAAGTGGCAGCCAAGCACCGAAAACGCCGAACCCGAACCGTACACACAATGCGCTTTTGGGACCCTCCGCTCGCCCCCTAAGGGGACATGCTAACTGTCTTTTGGAAGCTAGCAATGGCGTTGAACTACAGCGACTGCTGTACGCGCCAGTTCACTAGCGAAGCGGCCTCCAAATACCTAAAAAGAGCCGAGGTGCCTTCCTTGAGCATTCCAAAAGTAGGCCGCGGGCATACTTTTGGGATGTGTGCCACGGACGCGCTTTGCGCGAGGATCGGTTTGTTTTCCTCAGTGCCAAGGGCCAAGGGGGCTTCCCATTGAGCCTGTCAACGGGAACGCGTGTACTCGCTCGCGGGTGCGCGTTACTACCGGGGATCCGATCTATCTCCAATCGGTGAACACATATGGGCGAAGGATGTTTCAATCCGACCAGAAACATCGGGGAAGCAGGGAGCGTGTGCTGCGGGACATTCTCTTATAAGGCGCCTAAAATAAGGCCATCCCAGTACTAAGTACGCTGGGGGGTGCCTTCGAAGACCTTCACACTCTCATACTTCCCACGCATGCATTCACTGAACATGTCCAAGCCAAGGACTGATTTTTGGTGCAAGCGACTCGGCTGCAATTAAACACGTGCATGTCCACATCTGTCCATGCTAGGCTTCCAATGTGCTAGCAATCATCTGATCTGGACGCCAAGGTACGGCCAACAAGGCCGAAACGCGCAGCAGCCGCCAGGCTGCAATCACATGCGTGCACGCTCCCACTGTCAAAACACTGTCTCGCGCAACACCCCTGCTATTCTTCCTGAACTCGTCAGCTTCCAGTGTCAGGTTTCTCTGCCGCAACGCAAACACTCGCCGTAGAGCAAATTTGGACTCAAGCTTTGGCACCATGAGCAGCACAGACAGCAGGAGCTCTGCCAGCAGCAGGTTAATTAGGTCACCGTAACCCATGACGCAAGCACAAACACACCAAGGCTAGCCGCCACACTAGCACTCTCCCACTGCATACTCAACACCCCGCACAGTTTCGTGCCGGGATGGCGGAGACACCCCTGGTGGTGCAGTGCCAGCTAGAGGCGTGCCGCGACACCCTCACGGCCAACTTTTTCACGCTGAGCGGCCGCCGCATCCAGCAGCCAGTGAGATATGTCCGATCAAATGTGACACTCCGACACCTGCGCAAGACAGCACAGAGACTGGCACTGAAGGCAGAGTGCCTGAAGTCGGGCACGCAGCCCGTGCGGCTGGTGCTGAGCGACTGCTCCCTCGAGCCAGTGCATAACTTCATAGTATGGTCGCAGGAAATCCGGGCAAGACCCGCAACTCGCAGGCTCCGGAGAAAAGCCGACATGGCCGCACGCAACTTGCGAAGAGCCTTGGCGGAGAGCCTTTGCTCTAGGCCCTAGGCAGACCGTCTTGGCGGGAAAGCTCGCGGAAAAAAAAAGGCATGCACGCGCCCGCCTTCGCAGCAAAGAGCGAAACAGAGGATCGGCACGTCCAATAAAGCCGGGCGTAGCAGCCAAGGTGCAGCGACCCTCGCAACTCGCCTGCAGCTAGCGAAGCAGGTGCCAGTTCCTAGTCCATCCTGCGATTGCATCCAGGACCCAGCCAAGCCCTGAAGAGCGTTCTGAGACCCGCCCAGCCTGAACACTCGAAACCATGATCTGGCGGCCAAGGCATGGCCGACATCGCCACCCGACCACAGAGGCCGCCAGGTCACTATTACATGCATGCACGCTCTCACCAGCCAGCTAGCGTTCTGTGCAAGCCCCCAGGATGCCGCCGAACACATCGACCCAAAGAAGCACCCGAAGTCCGCATGCGGACGGACCCAAACTGGACCCGCGTGGCCACAAGCATTAAAATTGAGCATTGCGTGCACATGTCGGGCCCTGCCAACATGTCACGCGTGTCGGCAAGACATGCTGCGATAAAGCTAGCCCACCTGCCGCAGCGCTCCTGCACTTGCTCCAGCTGCTTGCCTGGAAACCTTGAGTGGTAGCTTAAGCTCCCACAACATGTCCGACGACCAGAGGCGCAAGTCGTGCCCGCGCATTCCGTTCAGTCGTCTGTTCTCTCTGGCTGGAGGTTCGTGACAACCCTGAAAAGCGGCAACATCCTCAAGGTGCCTGTAAGTGCCACTACAACTCGGCAGACCGTGTGCCTCGCACAGGGCCGCGAGAAGGTCTGGCGCCTCATGGGCGACCTTCCGCACGTGCGTCCCTACGAGTTCTACAAGCTGGCCGGGGCCTCCAGCAGGATCTTAACACGGGAAGTGAATTCCTCGGCACGGTCGAGGCACTGGCACAAACAAAGACCACGGACAATGCCGGCAAGATCGACATCCGGGTGGAGCTCCTGCTGCTCATCTCAAACGGAAAGCCGAGCGCGTGTGCGAATCTGTGCCATGAGCAGGCGCGTGAGAAGGATCGCCGAGCGGAACCACAAGCCTCTGTCTGGACCTCAGTTGTGCAGCACAGCACATACACTTCACGTGCTCCGTTCTGGGCAGGCCCAGCGTCACGTGGGAAGAGGTGAACACCGACGATGGATACTGACACCACACCCGGCCACGGCCAGAGCAACCGGGTCGTGTCTAGTGCATCGCAGTACATCGGCTGCTTTCTCATCAAATCGGGGACCTTCTGCCAGGTGGGTCATCTCCGCGTCAGGAAGGACAACCATGACATGCAAGTGGCCAGACCCCGAAGATCTGCACAAGCAAGAAAGCCAGTCCAGCACAGCCTCAAACTCGCAGGACGCTCTGGTCTCGAAGGTGCTGCTGCAAGCGAAGACGAACACCGTGCTCATCCGCGATAATCATCGCATGGGTCTGAGCTTCATGCCAATAGCACGGCTCTAAAAGGCCGGCGCGTCTCACACCAGACGAGGCACCTCGGACAGGTAAAACAGACGTCACGACCAGCACGAGGTGTCAGCCATGCCCCCGCAGACAGATGAAGCGAAACAGCCACGCAAGCGGCAAGAACCGGTGGCGCTTGCGACAGCTTTTTTTGTGCTCGAAATCAGCAAAACTATAGCAAACACCCCAGCTGCCGCTCTGCCAAGAAGAAGGCACTCGCTCGGTCACACCGACGGCGCAAGCTTTCGTGTCGCTCGTTGAGAGGTCATGACGCCACTTCGGGGGCTGGCAAGTCAGGCGAGGTCGCACAAGAAGTGCGGCACGCAAAGAAGTTGTGTCGCTTCCCTTTCTTTCTCCCCGTCGCACCACCTGATCCCGGAAGGCATCCGACGCAGTGATTCACAGCAGCGGACTGACCATCAGGCCCGAGTACTTGTGCCAGATTCTCGCAGGGACCAAAGTCTGGGAGCTGCGCAAGAGCGCCTGCAAAGATGCCCTGGGAAAGCGCGTTCTTCTGCTGGGCAGCAAGACAGGTCGCTGCTGGGGCAGCGTGAAAGTCAGTGGGTGCCTAATGCTTACCACGACAGAGGCAGCGTTGCACGAGGACAAGCACGGAGTCGCCCCAGACAGGATCGAGCGCTACGCGAACAAAGCCGCCTGCGTCCATGCCTGGCTCCTCGAAGACCCTCTGATCCTGCGGGAACCCTTGCACGTCGGGAGAAGCCGCGGCAGCGTGAGCTGGGTCAAGGTCCACAACATCCTGGAAAGTCCCGAACAGCAACAGGCGCTCGCAGCATGTCGCATGGCCACAGCAGCACAGCTACGCGCGGAAATGGCTGCGCCCACCAAGGAAGTGGGGTCAACACACCGCAGCATGCGAAAAGCGGCGAAGCCCAGACCCGACATGACCCACCGCAGCCATGTCAAAAAGCGATGCAAAGTGGGCCAGCCCACCAACAAGAAGAGCCGGAAAGCTGAGTGCGGATGAAGCCCGAACTTAGACTTGGGCAGACACCAGTAGCAGGACTTCGACGCGCGGGCTTCCGGTAAGAAAGAGAGGTCGACTCGAGAGACAATCAAGCTCTGCCGCATCCTTACATGGAGTGGAATTCTCTCAGAAGCCCCGACAGCAAACTAACCAACCACGCCCGAAGAGCTTTTGGCTCCGCAGTGCACACCCTCGCTCCCGCCATCGTTGCAGTGTCCAGCGAGGCCAGAACAGTAGAACCACTAGCTCAAAAACAAAGAACGACATGCCCCACCTCCCCACTCAACCCCGCTCCCGCCCCTCCACTCGCCCTACCCAAAGAAAAACAAGGCCGCTTCAAGATGGGCCAGTCTCCATCGACCAACAGCAGCCACTCGACCGGAAGACCCTTCAGGCGGGGACCAAAGCCAAAGCCGACACAGCAACAAGCTCGCGCCAGCAGTATCTAGCAGCGGCACGGCAGGTCAGACGGCGAGTGGTGGTGGTGGCACAGCGGCAACTGGTACATGTACACCCACGCCTCCCAGCAGCAAAGCAAGCAACCACACAGGAACACACCTGTGCAGCTGTGCATACATGCACGCATAGAGCACAGCAGCAAAGAGCCATCCAGTGAGTACGTGTCGCCAGGAAATCACGCAACCATGCCGCTCAAGCGCACAGGAGGAAGTCTGTCATGGAGCGGCGACGATGGGATGGTGCCGATGGTCGAGGGAAGACGGCCTGGACTTCAACGTCGTGCCCTTACAAGCCCGCACGCTGCAACATGCCGAGGATACAGAAGATTCGGACTGAGCCGAGTATTTTTGGCCGAGCTACACGTACCCATGACCGCCGCTACCTCACTCCAACCTCGATCTAGTCTCTTGCCCAGACCCCGCAGCTCGATACATGCGCTCTGCTTGGCAACACAGTCACCAGGCCCAGGCCAATCGCACTCGACTTCACCGAGATCAAGCAAGGCCGCAGACCCACGCGGACTCCCGGTAGCCGCAGTTGACATACCGAGATACAGAAAAGCCAACCGCAAGCGCGGGGCACATTGGTGCGCAGGGAAGGTGTGTAGTCACAGACCAACGCGTGCACGCTGTCTCCGCCTGTCGGCTCGAAAGCAGCAACGGGCACTGGCAAGCAGAAACCTGCGGGTAGACTCGCCCGGCAGCGAGCCATGGACTTCCGCGCCATGCCGTGTCTCTACAGGACGGTCGGCTATGCAGTGAACCAGCTGGGTGAAAAAGCTCAAGGCACCTAACGGACACCAACCGCCGCCAAAGACAGAACTGCTCTGTGCGAGAACCCTGACGAGGCGACCTCTCCGAAGCAGCCAGAGCCGACTGGGAGAGCATCTTCCGACAGGTACAAGGAGTGGTCGCGAGCATCAGGCGGGGGCGACAGAAGAACGGACGACTTGTCACCAAACAAGGCCTCCAGAAGCTCGAGAAGCATCTGATGCTGGCTCGGAGATGTCGGCAACAGGCCGCGGAAAAGCACGCCAGGCAACGCCGTCGCCGCGTGCGATAAAGGAATGCCTCCGCCTGCTGCGCCGAGCGCCTTGGCGACGCAGCAATGGCGACGTACTTGGGAAAGCTCGCAGTCGCGATCACACGCAGTGCTCTGGCGACGGCCTCGGACAACAACCATCGCTCCAAGCAACACGAAGGAAAAAAAACCGAGAGTCCCCACTTGCTGCCGTGTGTCCATATGCTGCTCGCCATCATATGACAGAAACTGAACATGCAGTGCAGAAGCACGCGCCGACTCGAGCTCTCGGCTTACCAGCTCCTGCCCGGGCGCAACCTATACATCCGCGCCATTGACACCGGGCAACTCCGGTGGGCAGTTGATATCACGGCCATCACAAACCCCGAAGAGCCCCGTGTGTGAAAGGGCTGCATGCTATCATAAGAACGGCACCCGCAGAGCGCGCACCAAGGACGATGCCCTTCCTCATCTGGCTCGACGACCTCGAGGTGCGTCGAAGCAACGGCGACCAGGGGAAGAAGCACCCGCCCCCAACTCCGCGCAGGTATCCTACATGACAGGAGAAGATTACATGTGGGCCACAGCCGACTGGCTGGATCCGCAGGCCAGCATGCTTGCAACCGCTGCTGACGAACAGCACATGCCATCGAAGGAGTACAACTACCGAGCCGCAATGGAGGCGCGCAGCAACATGAGCGCACGCCATGGAAAATGCCGCGGCAACGGCGCACCGAGGAGCCAGACATCCCCCAGGGCTTCCGCTTCGTGGGTCCGACCAGGGCCGAAGCAGAGGCCGCGTTGCCGCCACAAGGACAGTCCCCAAGCACGACCTTCCAGGCACGCCGCTTCGACTAAGAGCTTCAAGCGTACCTGGAGGACAACCGTGTCTGCAACAGCTCCACATGCCGCACCACTCCATCAGCTGCAGGACACAAGGTCGGTACGCTCCTGCGACAGCACCGAGGTCG
>CAJNDT010002805.1:0-28051 GCA_905221615.1 Symbiodinium sp. CCMP2592
TCCTGTGGAAGTGATAGACATGAGAGAACAGAGGGGGGCCACTCAAGCGAAGCCAAAATTGCTAAGCTTGTTCGACCCACATTTGGAGCCGCGTGTGCTGCAGTTGGTCCGCACCGAAACTGGACGTCGGCACTGGTGGCCGAATACGTTCAGGACACAGCAGCCAGAACACTTCCACCTTTGAGCTGCAGGCGGACTCATGGGACAAACAGAATCTGGTCCAAACAGGTCAATGTCGATGCTTTCTCAGGCACAGGCACCTTCTGGGAGAACTCTCAACTCCAACCTTGCACAGGCGAGGCCGTGGCGCTTCACAGCTCTCAGAAGTCCACTAACAAGAAAAACAGAGTGCGCAGCACTCGATCTTTTTCTTGAGTTAAAAACATTCGAAGCAAAACGAAACGAGACAAAACGAGTGCGGTCACTAACCTGATTCAAAAGCAGTTCTTCCATTTGAAGCAGACCGAAAAACCTGTGTTGCGGGAGCGGCAGCGGCACGGGTCTGTGTTGCGCAGAGATGTGGATTTGCTGAGCAACAAAGTCGGTTGGAGCGCCTGCTGCGAGCGATCTTTTTTTGGTCGGTTTGTGACAGCGGATGCAACCATCCTGCGCAAAGACACACGCAACAATGAAGCAAAAAAGATCCGATTTGACGATGGAACTGACTCAGAGAGCAAAAAGAAATTGAAGCAGAGGTGCAATCTCCGAGAACAGCGAAAAGTGCAGTTCGATCTTTTGAGGGAACGCAACCACTGGTCTAGCAACAGCAAATGCAATCAGAAGCAAGGCAGAGGCAAAGAATGTTGCAAATGGGTCTCTGCTAAAAGAGCAAAAAAAATCTGGCGAGAGCCAGGTGAGCCCATGTCGTGCATGAGCGGTTTTGGAGTTAAGCACCGTGCACAAATTCCGAACCGCAGCCCACACCCTCTCTATAGCCATAACCTCTACACAACTCAAGAAGTCCCGGTCAGGATCTGTGAATACACTTGCACCATAAATCCGCCCTCTTGTAATGACTTTCCGAGCCCCTTCTCGATACCATAACTCTGCATGGCTTGATCTGCTCTGTTCAGAAATGCTAGAGTCACCTCTGGCAAAAATTCCCTGTCTTTGTACGATCTCAAAGCTGAACAGTTATGGGGCTGTCGGGCGACCCCATTTTAAGGCCCGCAAAACACAAGCAATTCTGGCTTCGCGAGGTCGGCCCTCCACAGTTGCATTCCGCTGGCTGCAGCACTATTAAGGGCGAGCAACACAGCTGCTTTGGACAAGTTCCGACCTTCCAAACGGTCCTCCACCAGACGCTCCCCAAAGTCAATACAAGCAATGACATGCGCAGCTGACGAGATTCAGCCGCTGTGGGTGCAGGAATCAAACTTGCGACCCCAAAAATGGGGCCGTCTCGCGACCCCAGAAAAGGAGCCGCGAAATCCAGTCAACCTCCTTCAACATATTTTGACTGGCAACCAGAGGACCCCAAAAGCGGGGCCGCTTGGCGGCCCCTATTTTGGGGTCGCGAATTCCTCATTTTGGGGCCCAAGCCCAAGCCCGTGCGTTCCACACTGCTACATCAAGGCGACTCGCCCACAGGCAGGCATCCAGTGTGGAAAAATCGTTCTCCAACAAGAATTTCCAGACAGCTTGCCTGTGGAAGTGATAGACATGAGAGAACAGAGGGGGGCCACTCAAGCGAAGCCAAAATTGCTAAGCTTGTTCAATCCCACATTTGGAGCCGCGTGTGCTGCAGTTGGTCCGCGCCGAAAGTGGACGTCGGCGGCACTGGTGGCCGAACACGTTCCAGACACAGCAGCCAGAACACTTCCACCTTTGAGCTGCAGGCGGACTCAGGATCTGGTCCAAACAGGTCAAAGTCGATGCTTTCTCAGGCACAGGTACCACCTTCTAGGAGGAGTGCGCAGCACTCGATCTTTTTCTTGAGCAAAACGAACGAGACAAAAGGAGTGCGGTCACTAACCTGATTCAAAAGCAGTTCTTCCATTTGAGGCAGACCGAAACACCTGTATTGCGGGAGCGGCAGCGGCACGGGTCTGTGTTGCGCAGAGATGTGGATTTGCTGAGCAACAAAGTCGCTTGGAGCGCCTGCTGCGAGCGATCTTTTTTTTGTCGGTTTGTGACAGCGGATGCAACCATCCTGCGCAAAGACACACGCAACCATGAAGCAAAAAAGACCCGATTTGACGATGGAACTGACTCAGAGAGCAAAAAGAAATTGAAGCAGAGGTGCAATCTCCGAGAACAGCGAAAAGTGCAGTTCGGTCTTTTGAGGGAACGCAACCACTGGTCTAGCAACAGCAACTGCAATCAGAAGCAAGGCAGAGGCAAAGAATGTTGCAAATGGGTCTCTGCTAAAAGAGCAAAAAAAATCTGGCGAGAGCCAGGTGAGCCCATGTCGTGCATGATGGGTTTTGGAGTTAAGCACCGTGCACAAATTCCGAACCGTCAGCCACACCTCTCGATACCATAACTCTACACAGCTCAAGAAGTCCTGTTCAGATCTGGTGGAGATACCTTCCAGAAAATTCCGCCGCTCTTGTATGATCTGTTCCGGCCCGCCTTCTCGATACCATAACTCTGCATGGCTTGATCTGCTCTGTTCAGAAATGCTAGAGTCACCTCTGGCAAAAATTCTCTGTCTTTGTACGATCTCAAAGCTGCACAGTTATGGGGCTTTCGGGCGACCCCATTTTAAGGCCCGCAAAACACAAGCAATTCTGGCTTCGCGAGGTCGGCCCTCCACAGTTGCATTCCGCTGGCTGCAGCACTGTTAAGGGCGAGCAACACAGCTGCTTTGGACAAGTTCCGACCTTCCAAACGGTCCTCCACCAAACGCTCCCCAAAGTCAATACAATCAATGACATGCGCAGCTGACGAGATTCAGCCGCTGTGGGTGCAGGAATCAAACTTGCGACCCCCAAAATGGGGCCGTCTCGCGGCCCCAGAAAAGGAGCCGCGAAATCCAGTCAACCTCCTTCAACATATTTTGACTGGCAACCAGAGGACCCCAAAATCGGGGCCGCTTGGCGGCCCCTATTTTGGGGTCGCGAATTCCTTATTTTGGGGCCCAAGCCCAAGCCCGTGCGTTCCACACTGCTACATCAAGGCGACTCGCCCACAGGCAGGCATCCAGTGTGGGAAAAATCGTTCTCCAACAAGAATTTCCAACAGACAGCTTGCCTGTGGAAGTGATAGACATGAGAGAACAGTTGCATTCCGCTGGCTGCAGCACTATTAAGGGCGAGCAACACAGCTGCTGTGGACAAGTTCCGACCTTCCAAACGGTCCTCCACCAGACGCTCCCCAAAGTCAATACAATCAATGCCATGCGCAGCTGACGAGATTCAGCCGCAGGAATCAAACTTGCGACCCCAAAAATGGGGCCGTCTCGCGGCCCCAGAAAAGGAGCCGCGAAATCCAGTCAACCTCCTTCAACATATTTTGACTGTCAACCAGAGGACCCCAAAATCGGGGCCGCTTGGCGGCCCCTATTTTGGGGTCGCGAATTCCTCATTTTGGTGCCCAAGCCCAAGCCCGTGCGTTCCACACTGCTACATCAAGGCGACTCGCCCACAGGCAGTCATCCAGTGTGGAAAAATCGTTCTCCAACAAGAATTTCCAACAGACAGCTTGCCCGTGGAAGTGACAGCCACTCAAGCGAAGCCAAAATTGCTAAGCTTGTTCGACCCCACATTTGGAGCCGCGTGTGCTGCAGTTGGTTCGCACCGAAAGTGGACGTCGGCGGCACTGGTGGCCGAACACGTTCCAGACACAGCAGCCAGAACACTTCCACCTTTGAGCTGCAGGCGGACTCATGGGACAAACAGGATCTGGTCCAAACCGGTCAAAGTCGATGCTTTCTCAGGCACAGGTACCTTCTGGGAGAACTCTCAACTCCAACCTTGCACAGGCGAGGCCGTGGCGCTTCACAGTTCTCAGAAATCCACTGACAAGAAAAACAGAGTGCGCAGCACTGGATCTTTTTCTTGAGCTAAAAACATTCGAAGCAAAAAACGAAACGAGACAAAACGAGCGCGGTTACTAACCTGATTCAAAAGCAGTTCTTCCATTTGAGGCAGACCGAAAAACCTGTGTTGCGGGAGCGGCAGCGGCACGGGTCTGTGTTGCGCAGAGATGTGGATTTGCTGAGCAACAAAGTCGCTTGGAGCGCCTGCTGCGAGCGATCTTTTTTTTGCCGGTTTGTGACAGCGGATGCAACCATCCTGCGCAAAGACACACGCAACCATGAAGCAAAAAAGACCCGATTTGACGATGGAACTGACTTAGAGAGCAAAAAGAAATTGAAGCAGAGGTGCAATCTCCGAGAATAAGCGAAAAGTGCAGTTCGGTCTTTTGAGGGAACGCAACCGCTGGTCTAGCAACAGCAAATGCAATCAGAAGCAAGGTAGAGGCAAAGAATGTTGCAAATGGTTCTCTGCTAAAAGAGCAAAAAAAATCTGGCGAGAGCCAGGTGAGCCCATGTCGTGCATGAGGGGTTTTGGAGTTAAGCACCGTGCACAAATTCCGAACCGTCAGCCACACCTCTCGATACCATAACTCTACACAGCTCAAGAAGTCCTGTTCAGATCTGGTGGAAATACCTTCCAGAAAATTCCGCCGCTCTTGTATGATCTGTTCCGGCCCACCTTCTCGATACCATAACTCTGCATGGCTTGATCTGCTCTGTTCAGAAATGCTAGAGTCACCTCTGGCAAAAATTCTCTGTCTTTGTACGATCTCAAAGCTGCACAGTTATGGGGCTGTCGTGCGACCCCATTTTAAGGCCCGCAAAACACAAGCAATTCTGGCTTCGCGAGGTCGGCCCTCCACAGTTGCATTCCGCTGGCTGCAGCACTATTAAGGGCGAGCAACACAGCTGCTTTGGACAAGTTCCGACCTTCCAAACGGTCCTCCACCAGACGCTCCCCAGAGTCAATACAATCAATGACATGCGCAGCTGACGAGATTCAGCCGCTGTGGGTGCAGGAATCAAACTTGCGACCCCACAAATGGGGCCGTCTCGCGGCCCCAGAAAAGGAGCCGCGAAATCCAGTCAACCTTCTTCAACATATTTTGACTGGCAACCAGAGGACCCCAAAATCGGGGCCGCTTGGCGGCCCCTATTTTGGGGTCGCGAATTCCTTATTTTGGGGCCCAAGCCCAAGCCCGTGCGTTCCACACTGCTACATCAAGGCGACTCGCCCACAGGCAGGCATCCAGTGTGGAAAAATCGTTCTCCAACAAGAATTTCCAACAGACAGCTTGCCCGTGGAAGTGACAGCCACTCAAGCGAAGCCAAAATTGCTAAGCTTGTTCGACCCCACATTTGGAGCCGCGTGTGCTGCAGTTGGTTCGCACCGAAAGTGGACGTCGGCGGCACTGGTGGCCGAACACGTTCCAGACACAGCAGCTAGAACACTTCCACCTTTGAGCTGCAGGCGGACTCATGGGACAAACAGGATCTGGTCCAAACAGGTCAATGTCGATGCTTTCTCAGGCACAGGTACCTTCTGGGAGAACTCTCAACTCCAACCTTGCACAGGCGAGGCCGTGGCGCTTCACAGCTCTCAGAAGTCACTAACAAGAAAAACAGAGTGCGCAGCACTCGATCTTTTTCTTGAGTCAAAAACATTCGAAGCAAAACGAAACGAGACAAAACGAGTGCGGTCACTACCTGATTCAAAAGCAGTTCTTCCATTTGAGGCAGACCGAAAAACCTGTGTTGCGGGAGCGGCAGCGGCACGGGTCTGTGTTGCGCAGAGATGTGGATTTGCTGAGCAACAAAGTCGGTTGGAGCGCCTGCTGCGAGCGATCTTTTTTTTGTCGGTTTGTGACAGCGGATGCAACCATCCTGAGCAAAGACACACGCAACCATAAGCAAAAAAGACCCGATTTGACGATGGAACTGACTCAGAGAGCAAAAAGAAATTGAAGCAGAGGTGCAATCTCCGAGAACAGCGAAAAGTGCAGTTTGGTTTTTTGAGGAAACGCAACCACTGGTCTAGCAACAGCAAATGCAATCAGAAGCAAGGCAGAGGCAAAGAATGTTGCAAATGGGTCTCTGCTAAAAGAGCAAAAAAAATCTGGCGAGAGCCAGGTGAGCCCATGTCGTGCATGAGGGGGTTTGGAGTTAAGCACCGTGCACAAATTCCGAACCGTCAGCCACACCTCTCGATACCATAACTCTACACAGCTCAAGAAGTCCTGTTCAGATCTGGTGGAGATACCTTCCAGAAAATTCCGCCGCTCTTGTATGATCTGTTCCGGCCGACCTTCTCGATACCATAACTCTGCATGGCATGGCTTGATCTGCTCTGTTCAGAGATGCTAGAGTCACCTCTGGAAAAATTCCCTGTCTTTGTACGATCTCAAAGCTGCACAGTTATGGGGCTGTCGGGCGACCCCATTTTAAGGCCCGCAAAACACAAGGAATTCTGGCTTCGCCAGGTCGGCCCTCGCATTAAGGGCAAGCAACACAGCTGCTTTGGACAAGTTCCGACCTTCCAAACGGTCCTCCACCAGACGCTCCCCAAAGTCAATACAATCAATGACATGCACAGCTGACGAGATTCAGCCGCTGTGGGTGCAGGAATCAAACTTGCGACCCCAAAAATGGGGCCGTCTCGCGGCCCCAGAAAAGGAGCCGCGAAATCCAGTCAACCTCCTTCACCATATTTTGACTGGCAACCAGAGGACCCCAAAATCGGGGCCGCTTGGCGGCCCCTATTTTGGGGTCGCGAATTCCTCATTTTGGGGCCCAAGCCCAAGCCCGTGCGTTCCACACTGCTACATCAAGGCGACTCGCCCACAGGCAGGCATCCAGTGTGGAAAAATCGTTGCCCAACAAGAATTTCCAACAGACAGCTTGCCTGTGGAAGTGATAGACATGAGAGAACAGAGGGGGGCCACTCAAGCGAAGCCAAAATTTGCTGCAGATGGTCCGCACCGAAAGTGGACGTCGGCGGCACTGGTGGCCGAACACGTTCCAGACACAGCAGCCAGAACACTTCCACCTTTGAGCTGCAGGCGGACTCATGGGACAAACAGCATCTGGTCCAAACAGGTCAATGTCGATGCTTTCTCAGGCACAGGTACCTTCTGGGAGAACTCTCAACTCCAACCTTGCACAGGCGAGGCCGTGGCGCTTCACAGCTCTCAGAAGTCCACTGACAAGAAAAACAGAGTGCGCAGCACTCGATCTTTTTCTTGAGCTAAAAACATTCGTAGCAAAAAAAGAGACGAGACAAAACGAGTGCGGTCACTAACCTGATTCAAAAGCAGTTCTTCCATTTGAGGCAGACCGAAAAACCTGTGTTGCGGGAGCAGCAGCGGCACGGGTCTGTGTTGCGCAGAGATGTGGATTTGCTGAGCAACCAAGTCGGTTGGAGTGCCTGCTGCGAGCGATCTTTTTTTTGTCGGTTTGTGACAGCGGATGCAACCATCCTGCGCAAAGACACGCAACCATGAAGCAAAAAAGACCCGATTTGACGATGGAACTGACTCAGAGAGCAAAAAGAAATTGAAGCAGAGGTGCAATCTCCTAGAACAGCGAAAAGTGCAGTTCGATCTTTTGAGGGAACGCAACCACTGGTCTAGCAACAGCAAATGCAATCAGAAGCAAGACAGAGGCAAAGAATGTTGCAAATGGATCTCTGCTAAAAGAGCAAAAAAAATCTGGCGAGAGCCAGATGAGCCCATGTCGTGCATGAGGGGTTTTGGAGTTAAGCACCGTGCACAAATTCCGAACCGTCAGCCACACCTCTCGATACCATAACTCTACACAGCTCAAGAATTCCTGTTCAGATCTGGTGGAGATACCTTCCAGAAAATTCCGCCGCTCTTGTATGATCTGTTCCGGCCCACCTTCTCGATACCATAACTCTGCATGGCTTGATCTGCTCTGTTCAGAAATGCTAGAGTCACCTCTGGCAAAAATTCCCTGTCTTTGTACGATCTCAAAGCTGCACAGTTACGGGGCTGTCGGGCGACCCCATTTTAAGGCCCGCAAAACACAAGCAATTCTGGCTTCGCGAGGTCGGCCCTCCACAGTTGCATTCCGCTGGCTGCAGCACTATTAAGGGCGAGCAACACAGCTGCTTTGGACAAGTTCCGACCTTCCAAACGGTCCTCCACCAGACGCTCCCCAAAGTCAATACAAGCAATGACATGCGCAGCTGACGAGATTCAGCCGCTGTGGGTGCAGGAATCAAACTTGCGACCCCAAAAATGGGGCCGTCTCGCGGCCCCAGAAAAGGAGCTGTGAAATCCAGTCAACCTCCTTCAACATATTTTGACTGGCAACCAGAGGACCCCAAAATCGGGGCCGCTTGGCGGCCCTATTTTGGGGTCGCGAATTCCTCATTTTGGTGCCCAAGCCCAAGCCCGTGCGTTCCACACTGCTACATCAAGGCGACTCGCCCACAGGCAGGCATCCAGTGTGGAAAAATCGTTCTCCAACAAGAATTTCCAACAGACAGCTTGCCCGTGGAAGTGACAGACATGAGAGAACAGAGGGGGGCCACTCAAGCGAAGCCAAAATTGCTAAGTTGGTTCGCACCGAAAGTGGACGTCGGCGGCACTGGTGGCCGAACACGTTCCAGACACAGCAGCCAGAACACTTCCGCGATTGAGTTGCAGGCGGACTCATGGGACCAAACAGGATCTGGTCCAAACAGGTCAAAGTCGATGCTTTCTCAGGCACAGGTACCTTCTAGGAGAACTCTCAACTCGAACCTTGCACAGGCGAGGCCGTGGCGCTGTACAGCTCTCAGAAGTCCACTAACAAGAAAAACAGAGTGCGCAGCATTCGATCTTTTTCTTGAGCTAAAAACATTCGAAGCAAAACGAAACGAGACAAAACGAGTGCGGTCACTAACCTGATTCAAAAGCAGTTCTTCCATTTGAGGCAGACCGAAAAACCTGTGTTGCGGGGCGGCAGCGGCACGGGTCTGTGTTGCGCAGAGATGTGGATTTGCTGAGCAACAAAGTCGGTTGGAGCGCCTGCTGCGAGCGATCTTTTTTTGTCGGTTTGTGACAGCGGATGCAACCATCCTGCGCAAAGACACACGCAACCATGAAGCAAAAAAGACCCGATTTGACGATGGAACTGACTCAGAGAGCAAAAAGAAATTGAAGCAGAGGTGCAATCTCCGAGAACAGCGAAAAGTGCAGTTCGGTCTTTTGAGGGAACGCAACCACTGGTCTAGCAACAGCAAATGCAATCAGAAGCAAGACAGAGGCAAAGAATGTTGCAAATGGGTCTCTGCTAAAAGAGCAAAAAAAATCTGGCGAGAGCCAGGTGAGCCCATGTCGTGCATGAGGGGTTTTGGAGTTAAGCACCGTGCACAAATTCCGAACCGTCAGCCACACCTCTCGAACCATAACTCTACACAGCTCAAGAAGTCCTGTTCAGATCTGGTGGAGATACCTTCCAGAAAATTCCGCCGCTCTTGTATGATCTGTTCCGGCCCACCTTCTCGATACCATAACTCTGCATGGCTTGATCTGCTCTGTTCAGAAATGCTAGAGTCACCTCTGGCAAAAATTCCCTGTCTTTGTACGATCTCAAAGCTGCACAGTTATGGGGCTGTCGGGCGACCCCATTTTAAGGCCCGCAAAACACAAGCAATTCTGGCTTCGCGAGGTCGGCCCTCCACAGTTGCATTCCGCTGGCTGCAGCACTATTAAGGGCGAGCAACACAGCTGCTTTGGACAAGTTCCGACCTTCCCCAAACGGTCCTCCACCAGACGCTCCCCAAAGTCAGTACAAGCAATGCGCAGCTGACGAGATTCAGCCGCTGTGGGTGCAGGAATCAAACTTGCGACCCCAAAAATGGGGCCGTCTCGCGGCCCCAGAAAAGGAGCTGTGAAATCCAGTCAACCTCCTTGAACATATTTTGACTGGCAACCAGAGGACCCCAAAATCGGGGCCGCTTGGCGGCCCTCATTTGGGGTCACAAATTCCTCATTTTGGGGCCCAAGCCCAAGCCCGTGCGTTCCACACTGCTACATCAAGGCGACTCGCCCACAGGCAGGCATCCAGTGTGGAAAAATCGTTCTCCAACAAGAATTTCCAACAGACAGCTTGCCTGTGGAAGTAACAGACATGAGAGAACAGGGGGCCACTCAGCGAAGCCAAAATTGCTGAGCTTGTTTCAACCCACATTTGGAGCCGCGTGTGCTGCAGTTGGTCCGCACCGGTGGCTGAACACGTTCCAGGCAGAACTCTCAACTCCAACCTTGCACAGGCGAGGCCGTGGCGCTTCCAGCTCTTAGAAGTCCACTGACAAGAAAAACAGAGTGCGCAGCACTCGATCTTTTTCTTGAGCTAAAAACATTCAAAGCAAAACGAAACGAAACAAAACGAGTGCGGTTACTAACCTGATTCAACAGCAGTTCTTCCATGTGAGGCAGACCGAAAAACCTGTGTTGCGGGCGCGGCGGCACGGCATCGTCAAATCGAGACTTTTTTGCTTCACGGTTGCGTGTGTCTTTGCGCAGGATGGTTGCATCCGCTGTCACAAACCGACAAAAAAAAGATCGCTCGCAGCAGGCGCTCCAATCGACTTTGTTGCTCAGCAAATCCACATCTCTGCGCAACACAGACGGAACTGACTCAGAGAGCAAAAAGAAATTGAAGCAGAGGTGCAATCTCCGAGAACAGCGAAAAGTGCTTTTGAGGAACGCAACCACTGGCTAGCAACAGCAAATGTAATCAGAAGCAAAGAAGAGACAAAGAATGTTGCAAATGGATCTCTGCTAAAAGAGCAAATACCAGATGAGCCCATGTCGTGCAAGAGAGATTTAGCACCGTATACAAATTCCGAATTGTCAGCCCACCTCTTGATACATAACTCCAGTGGAGATACCTTCCAGAAAATTCCGCCGCTCTTGTATGATCTGTTCCGGCCCACCTTCTCGATACCATAACTCTGCATGGCTTGATCTGCTCTGTTCAGAAATGCTAGAGTCACCTCTGGCAAAAATTTCCTGTCTTTGTTCGATCTCAAAGCTGCAGTCATGGCTACTCCATTTTAAGATCCGCAAAACACAAGCAATTCTGGCTTCGCGAGGTCGGCCCTCCACAGTAGTGCTACAAGCTGCAATCAGTCAGAGCCCTGGCTGAAATGTAAACGAGCCACCACAGTGGAGTGGCGTGCCTTGCTGCGGATCCGTGCGCGATTCGTCTATCGCCGCGGGTTGCTGGGCATTTGGGCCAGTGCTGCGGTGGCGTCTGTCGGCCTCAGTGTGATCTCTCCGAGCTGCGAGAGCCATTTGGATTAGGCTACCATCGCGAACCGGCGACTTGGTATCCGCTTTGGAGTCCAGCAGTTCGTCCAATAACAACCACTATCACATCTCCGGACGCTAACTCATACCACAAAAGATAAAATACTCGACCTTCAGAGTTGGATGAGAACGACTTCGGCAACAACATGCAATCCTGCGCGCACGGGCAAACTCTATGGGTCTCTCCCCCTTTGATAAAGGGGGGGCTTAAGGGGGGGCTTTAAGGGGGGCTTTAAAGGGGCTTTAAGGGGGTGAGCAAAGGGGGGGCTTTGACAAAGGGGGCTTGAAAGGAGGGCTTAAGGGGGCTTTAAGGGGGGCTTTGAAGGGGGCTTCAAGGGGCTTTGAAGGGGCTTGAAGGGGGGGCTTTAAGAGGCTTTGAAAGGGGGCTTTAAAGGGCTTTAAGGGGCTTTGAAGGGGGCTTTAAAGGGGGGCTTTTAAGGGGGCTTAAGGGTTAAGGGGGGGGCTTTGAAGGGGGCTTGAAGGGGGCTTGGAAGGGGGGATGAAAAAGGGTTTTGAAGCCTTCAAAGTATGGGTGCTACATTGTATTTTCTTTGCAAAACGCCCCAAAAAGCAATTTCGTGAAGTCTGCTTTTCTCACTTTTTCTTCGCAAAAACTCCCCATCAAACGATTTCGTGTGGCTTCTTCTTCTTGTTTTGTGTGTGTGTATGTGTGATTGCGTGGGGGCTTGTAATAGTGTTTTGTTTCATTAAGTTTGCTTTTCTCATTTTATTTATTTTCTGTGCAAAAACCACCCATAAAACGATTTCGTGTGGCTTCTTCTTCTTCTTGTTTTGTGTGTGTGTGTGTGTGTGTGTGATTGCGTGGGGGGCTCAAAGGCAAGCTTAAGGGGGCTTCCGGAAGGCTTAAAGGGGGGCTTAAAGGGGGGCTTAAGGGGGGCTTAAAGGGGGGCTTAAAGGGGGGGCTTAAAGGGGGGCTTAAAGGGGGGCTTAAAGGGGGGCTTAAGGGGGGCTTAAAGGGGGGCTTAAGGGGGGCTTAAAGGGGGGCTTAAAGGGGGGCTTTAAAGGGGCTTTAAGGGGGGCTTAAAGGCTTCGACCCTTTGCCCCCCCCCCCCTGTTTGCGTAAACCTTTAAAGGGGTAGCTCTAACAGGTACCTACAGCAATGGCTGCATGCTCATACATATACATTCCGCTGCCCATTGGCTCACAGTGGTTTTACCATATTGAGACAAGACAAGCTCTCCTTGCGTAGCAAGACAAAACAACTACTGTCCGTGTGCAGGGCGCTGCCCTTTGATCCTTAGGGAATAAACTGGTCATACACCTCCTAACAAGGAGCATTTCCTTGTGGGTGTATCGGCTCAGTTTTCTGGTAGCGGAGCCCGGAAAGGGCCGCCCGCCTCCCAAAGTCCGCTACAGCGGTCGGCCTCGCCGAACGCTTAACCAAGCGGATAAGAGGCAGCACAATGTCGAGCTCGCATAGCGAAGCCGACGACAGTTCCCAATCCTCCGGGGGATATGAGAACGAAGAGACCTCCCAAGGTCCAGCCACTTATGTCGCACAGTCATATGCAACATCTGACCGCATGCTTGCATCATTAGGCATAACGCCCAAGATCGCGCCTGCCTATGATGGCACCACCTCGTGGTTTGAGTATGAACAGTTGATTGACGACTGGTGCGACATAACAACGCTGGATGACACCAAAAGAGGTCCGTCTCTCAAGACGAGGCTCTCCGGATTGGCCGCAGTACAAAAGGAATCACTGAACCGAGAAAGGCTTGCAGCCCCAGATGGAGTAGATTACTTCAAGAAGAAGATGCGTCCATTTTTCGTGAAAGGAGAACAGTACGTTTTCCTGTGGCGTTTCCTCGGCCTATTCAAGGCATGGAAGGGCAACCAAGACTTTGTGACTTGGATTGCCAAGTTTGAGATCGTGCTACAGCGCGTGAAAAACTCATGGATGGATCTCTTACCAGAGATAGCTCTGGAGGATGCCCATCCAGATTTCATGCAAGCTGTGCAGGCAGACCAAACCTTCTTGCGCATGCAGGATGCAGCCGAGAGAGACACATATGCCGCACGCTATTTCGAAACATGGAACAAGGAACGCCTTGACAATCATCGAAGAGCGTTTCCTCTGAACGATAATCTCCTAGCTCTCCTCTTCCTAGTGCAGTCCGACCTAAATGAGATGCAACGTGAGAGGTTGGTAACAGCATTGACCAACCAAGGTCACCGAATTGAGACCTACACGTACCCTGTGGTACGGCAGACCATGTTCGATCAGTTCTCAACGACCAGAACTGGTCTGCAGGATCCCAACATTCGGCACTCTTCTCACAAGAAGGACCGCCATGGAAGGAGAGACCAACGCCGCAAACGCGGAGGTCGAAACTTCCTCATCCTCGATCAGGGTGAATACGATGGAGTCGATGGATTCTGGCTCCAAGACGAAGACACCCTTGAGGAAGGCTTTCTTGCCGCCGAGGATGAAGAAGCTGTCTTCTGGACAGTTGATGACCATGAGGCCTTCGTTGCAAGGAGATTCAAAAAGGGAAGAAGACCAAGAATGCGTCCCGGATCACCGGGAAGAGCAAAGGGTGGCAAGCGAAAAGGACGTGGCCGTTTTAGGTCATACCGCGGAAAAGGGAGAGCCAACCAGGCAGAACATGATCCAACTGATTCCAGCTATTTCGGTAAAGGTAAAGGAAAGGAAAAAGGAAAAGGTGGAAAAGGCAAAGGAAAAGGAAAGGACAAAGGAGATAAAGGAAGCTCCTTCAAAGGCGCAAAGGCAAAAGGCAAAGGTAAGGATACAGCTAAGTCTGCCTCCTTACAAGGAGACCAAACTGGATCTCCACAGGCCTATGAGAGTTCCACCGCACCGAGCTGGGATTCATGGTATGAGGACAGTTATTATACTGACTCCAGTTGGAATTATGCCGCTTATGACGATCAAACGTCTTATACATACTATGCATCACAAGCCTCACGAAGAAAAACACGGAGAAAGAAGAGAAGAAATCAAGCAGGATCATCAGGTAGAGGCACAGATCCGAGCGCGCACCAAGAACCCGTGTTCAACTCATCAGTGAGTTACGTGCCCCAGGTCTTTGAACCATCCGAGGGGCAAGGTGTTGAAACTGCAACAGCGGTGTTTCCGTTGCAGCACACCGTCCTATCTGCTCTCACAGAGCGGATCAATCTTGATAAGAACCCTACCTTTGTCATACTTGACTCAGGTTGTACTAGGGCTATGGGTTCCCGCTATGCGGTGAACAGGCTTATCAAGGCCGTGAAGCAACGTGCCCCAGGCATGATTGATTTCACTTTCTCACCTTCGAACACGAAGTTCTCTTTCGCAGATAGTGAAACAGCTCTTATCAAGGAGCGTGTAACTCTATGGTTCAACACAACTCCAAGAAGAGATACAACCATCGAGGTTCTGGATCAGGGGAGAGTTCCCATTTTGTTCTCCATCGAACAGATGAGGAATCTAAGAATGACCCTCGAGTGTAGTCCCACAGCTGACCTAGCAACGTGTGAAGCTTTCGGTTTGTACAAAACCCCCCTTCCGATTAGTACCAATAACCATTTGGTATTGGACCTTCTAGGCTTCACTTCCACCAGGAAGTATCTCCCTAAGTCAGGTACGTCGTTCAGTGCGACGGAGACTGCTCTAGGAGCTAAGAAGCCAAAGGAAGAAAGAAGATCTTATACTAAGATCCCGGAAGGTCGCTGTCCAGCCTGCGCAGGACAGAAAAAGCCTCATACGTTCCTCAAAGGTTGCGACAAAGCACCTGAAGGAGCAGCTGATCCACCACCGAAGGGCATTCCAGGTAAGAAGAAGCCTCTTCCATCTGATCCGGCAGAATCATCTGCCAAGAAACCTGATCCACCAGAACCATCTGGTGATGCTCCTGAGCCTTCCGAACCATCGGAACCATCATCAGGCTCTAGAGACAAACCTGCAGAATCATCTGCACCGCACGAACCTCCAGAAGAAGAAAGACTTGAGGTTCCACCTGCGAAGACAAAGACTCCAAAGGGTCTTAAAAACCTTCTGAAGAAAACCCGCAAATATGCGGTCAAACCTCCTGTTGAGGAGAAGTCTATGGTCCCAGGAGCTGATGACGGGACGGAGGTAAAGCCGCTTGAGTCAAGAGAATACCCGGCTCCTGGTACAGACTCACCTACAGGTGAAGAGATTGTCGCAGAACCATCGCCATCTCTTCCCATTGCTCTTCGCAGGATTCATGAGAAGCTTAAGGACCCTGTAGAACTCTATAAGCTTCACCTTAAGCACCGTCATATGAGTACGGATCAGTTCAAGCGACGCACGAAAGCCTTACAGATCCCAAAGGAGATATATGAGCTATATGACCAACTGGTCAAAAAGTGTTCAGCCTGTCAGGAACACGTGAGAGCTCCTTCAAGAGCGAAGATTTCCGGTTTAAGATCAGAGACTTTCGGTGATCTCACCTTCGTAGATCACGGTGAGCTTCCAATTCCCGGCAAAAATAGTCGCTTGATATTTCTTATTCTCTATGACGGAGCAACAAACCTGTTGACTTCCGAAGTAGTCCAGGATAAGGAAGAGCATACTACAATGTCGATTATGAATGACTATTTTGAGAAATTTCAGATCAACCCAAGGGTTGTAGTTGGAGATCAAGCATTCATGACTCCAAAAATGGAGGCTTATTACAATCGGCAGAATATCAAGCCTGTAGCAACAGGACCTGGAACACCATGGCCCAACAGGGCCGAAGCTGCTGTAAGATTGCTGAAGCATCAGATTAAGATCATACTTCAGATCCTGAAGGATGGTGACCCGCAGTATAACGGAATCACCATGAAGTATGGCAACCTCGTTCGACAAGCATGTTTGGCAAGAAACTCTTCGATTACCTATGGAGGAGTTACTCCTTTAGAAATGGCCTTTGGTAGGCGTCCTCGAGATGTTATAACACCAGAGAACGCTGATCCCAATCAGTTGACAGGTAATCCAACTGATACGGAAGTCACTGCGAGAGCCATTAAGGAGCTTGCCAACAGGGCTTACCAAGAGGCACGCCAATCTGATGATCTGCGCAGAGATCTTGCGGCCAGACTGTCAATGACCGAAGGACCTTTCTCTTTGGGAGATAAGGTTTTCTACTGGTCAGAGGATAAGTCTAAGATTGGATCAACTGGGTCCAAACATGGATCTTGGCTAAAAGGAAAGGTGATCTCCGAACTCGGAGGATCCATGGTAGGTGTGGATCTTGGAACACGCATCGTCCGCGTTAATATCTCAAAACTGAGGAAAAATTATGACATAACATCTGATGTGGAGATTCCTCTCGCGCCTGATGAGGAAACTCTGACGTCAGAAGGTTCTGATCACGCAAGTTGCATGGTCACCTTTGATGCTTCCCTGCAGTCGACAGACCTAACGGTTCCGCATCAAGAGTGTCACTGGCAGGTCACCAGCACTGGGAAGATTGACTTCCTAGAACTCTACGGTGGATCTCCCCG
This sequence comes from Symbiodinium sp. CCMP2592, assembly GCA_905221615.1. Classification (NCBI taxonomy): domain Eukaryota; class Dinophyceae; order Suessiales; family Symbiodiniaceae; genus Symbiodinium; species Symbiodinium sp. CCMP2592. The sequence goes on from CAJNDT010002805.1 coordinate 16,785, forward strand.
TATGAGTCACAAGGCTGCCCTGTCAGGTCTGCGAGTAGGTCAGCCAGTCGACTTGCGTAGTGGTCTAGATCTTGAGCAACCGCAAGGTCGCTCCAATCTTCTTAGGATCATCAAGGAACAAGAACCTACTATTATTGTTATGTCACCCGATCACTCTCAGTGGTCTAGCTGGTACTCACAGTGGAAGAAAGGCTCTGCCAAGAGACTTTCTGTTTTAAAATTCTGTGAATCGGTCGCAGACCACCAAATGAAGCTCGGACGTTACTTTGTTCTTGAGAACCCATACTACAGCAGGCTCTGGTCTTCACCAGAAGCAAAACGCCTGTTTTCCAACCGCAAGATCAGCTATGAGGTCTGTAACCTACAAGCCTATGGCATGAAAGATCCAAAAGGATACTATGAATCGAAATCCTCGATTTTCATGCACAACCTGCCACCGCAGGTTCTAACTCCTCTCCAGAGGCATTCTGCCAAAACGAAATCTCCAACATCTCCACCAGGAGACGAAAAGGGTATTCAAGGCTACGGTCTTAAAACGAAACTCGCACAAGTGTATCCTTATGAATTCTGTGAGACCTTTGCCTCGTGTTTGGCAAGATTCCTGAAGAGAGATACATATGCATCTCATCTTTCTTTAGTCACAGACATACTAGGATACTCTGGAGATGAATGCCTCCAGGGACTTTCGGAACTTCTTGACCAAGAGTATTCACTTTTGACAGCAAATCCTCTCAAGGATTCCAAACTCCTGCAAGATCCGAAAATCAGATCACTTGTTGCTAGAGTAAATTCCTTATCGAGTAAAACTGAATTACCATTGCATCATTCCAAACCATCACCGTCCCTTGATGCCTTGGTGTCAGACATTACTCGCCTTAGATCAAGACTCTTACCAGGGTCTGGTTTCGAACAGTGTACTCTATACAGAGGTACATTTGGAACAGTCAAAGCACTCACCAGTGTAACTGATGGCGTTCTTGTCTTCTGGAACAAGAAGAAGCCCAATTCGACTATGACGTGTTGCTTGCCGCACCAGGTTTCCTGGAATAAAGTACACCCATCAACCTTCTCGGGGGTGCTCTTCCAGATGACAGGCGGCAAGACTTCACCGTCCGTGCGAACACCGCCGGATGTTATCATGTCGGACGAAGAGGTTTCGCCGTCAGACCCGTCAGAACCCATGAGCACTAATCGCTCACGGATCACATCTGACGATGTCTCTATGCCGGAACCAGATCAGCCGATGCCTCCCGGCACGCCGCCGTCGCGTCCTCCTCCTCCCATACCTCCACCGCGACTACCGGCCGTTTCCTCCGATGAGCCCGTGGCTCCTGCTCGGGCTAAGCCTCGCGTGCATCCGCCTCCTCGCGTTCCGTCTCCTCGGCGTCTGGGGGGTGATGTGTCGCCAAGGTCTTCATCGGAAAGGAAAGTTTCGCCGCACAAACAGAAATCACCTTCACAGGTGCCGACACCAAAACCTAAACCGAAGGCACATCCACAGGGACCCATTCTTCCGTTACAACAAGATGAAGAAGATTCTGAAGAAGAACTGGTCCCGGACGACCCCGGACAACCGTCCGCTCCTCCTCACACCTCTGGTTCACCAGAACCGGAGAGCGATGCCGAGTCAGAAGACACAAGGTATTACTCTGATGAGGAAGGTGACCTGGTCGTAGATGAGAAGGACTGGATCCTTCTCACAGAAGAACAGAAACTGTGCAGTAACACAGGTTCTTTCTCCATGCCTCGGTACATGCATGGCGGACCCGTAGACATCAGAGAGGTAACATCAAGAGTGAGGTCAGACCGAACACGGTATAAACCCACCAAAAGGTTCCGATCTGACATCCGTGAAGAGTATGATCTTCTCACGGAAGAGGACAAGGCCTTATCCCTAAGTTCCCCCAGGAACTCAGCAAATCTGACCCAGAAGGCACAACGGAAGGAGGCAACCGCCAAAGAAAAGCGTGAGATGAAGAAACAGTTTGATGAAGCGAAAGCAGCAGAATATCAGAGCTGGCTAGACAATGATGTCTTTGAGCTCGTCGATACACGGAAACTCGGAAACATCCGAAATTATGTCACTGGTCGATGGGTCCTGACTCTAAAAAGAGATAAGGACGGAAACTTCCTTAAGTGCAAGGCCCGATGGGTCCTAAGAGGTTTCCAGGATCGACAAAAGGACATACAGCAAACTGATAGTCCTGCTGCGAGTCGCCCAGGTTTCCGCTTAGCGATTCAACTAGCAGCTAACAAGCTGTGGAATCTGACACACATCGACCTAAAGACTGCTTTTCTGCAGGGTGAAGCCTATGATGAGTCGAGAGACATAATCTGTCAGATTCCTCCTGAAGCAGGTTATCCTCCCTACATTGCAGCGAGGATGAAGAAACCCGCTTATGGACTTAACGATGCACCTCGAAGATGGTGGAACATCGTTGATAAGGCACTCCTGTCTTACGGCCTGGTGCCAACCCGTGCGGATCGCTGTACATATGTTCTGTATGGTAAGAAGTCTGCAACAGCAGATGCTGAGATCAAGAAGTCTCAGCCAAAGACCATGGAATCAGCGATTGACTATCTCCTAGATCCCATAGCAGGCAACAATGCCAAGGGTAGACAGGTACATGGAGTAGTCTGTTTACATGTAGATGACCTGTGCATGGCCGGTGATGACACCTTTCGTAAGGCCGTGATTGAATCGATCAAAAAGGAGTTTGCAGTCGGTTCTGAAGACACGAACGATATTATGTTTGTAGGACAGAGATTAGTCTGGAAGGATGCTACAGCATCAGTGCCAGCACATATCTCAGTAAATCAGAACCTAGCTGTTGAAGCTCTAGAGGAAATTGTTTTTGATAAGAAGCTCAACAATGAGCAACAATGCACACCACAGCAGCACACTGCTTACAGAAGTGTTTTAGGACAGATCAACTGGCTACAAAGCCGGACTCAAGCTCACATCTGTTATCGCTTCAGTCGGTGTGCGAGTAAGGCTGCCAAGCCTACTATCGGTGATATTCGAGAATTGAACAAGCTTGTTAGGATTTTGAAGTCTACTGAAGTAGAACTGCGTTTTTGGCCGCTGAAAGGAAATCTCAGAATCCTCGGTTACCCTGATGCTTCCTACAGGAACAATGATGACAAATCATCTCAGAGAGCACATGTTATTTTCCTTGCTGAAGATCGAAATCCAAAGCTAAAGGGAATGAAACAATCAGCAGCAGCTGCTTCTTCCAAGAAGAACGATTTCTCTGAATCCTCTATTAAGGAAACATCCTCGAGAGGTAGCCTGGTGGATTATGAGTCTCACAAGATTACGACAACCACAATGTCCACAACAGTGGCAGAGCTTAACGCACTGATGCGTTGCTTTGGTACTTGCCTGTTCCTCAAGGGACTTTGGGCAGATCTCTCATCAGAGACCGTACCCATACATATCAGAACAGATGCGAACAATCTTGTGACAACAGCAGGCACGACACACCTTCCAGAGCAGAAGGAAACTCACCACCTCATTCAGATGCTTCGTAAGGAATCCAACTCTGGATCTTTAGATGACCTAGCTCATGTAAGCTCGAAGTACTGCCTAGCTGATGCATTAACAAAGCACTCGGCGCAACCTGATGAGCTTATCAAGGCTCTGGAAACAGGGAATTTACCAGAAACAGACATTCATCCACCCTTCCGTGAACTTCTTCAACATAAAGCTTTCACTGTTCGGTGGATCATAGACAATCTCAAGAATGCCGCCACAGCGGTAGCCTTCCTTGGAATTGATATCTCAACAGAGATTTACCGATTATTTTACTGCCAAGGAATATGGTGGTAGTCTCGTTTGCTGGTAGCACAACCATGTGCTGGATTTTCTATTTAGACTGTTTTCCGTCTAAAAGAAAATTTGTGTCTGCGAGCTGCGTTTTCATTAAGATCGGACATGTTCATGAGAATTATATGTTCTGTATCATCCGCAGCCGCTTTCAGCCTCGAGCCTCACAGCAATCAGCCTTTCGGGCTAACCAAGCGTTCCTGATCCTGTTTGGTCATTGTGCCGTAATGAGCACACGATCAAACTTCCGTAGCCGTGATGGACACGCCCTACCCAGGGCAGTGCAGGCGTACCATGAGCGACATCCACACATGGATAGCTCGTACCCCGAGTCTCGTCGGGAAGCATCACGTCGAAACACCGAACACGGTGGACACCGAATTCACAAACGTGAGAAAAATCACGAGCCTCAATTCATCATCATGGGTCACCAACAGGTGTTCAATCCGCATCCAAGAGATCTTGCTCAATTGATCTCACGATATGGCCATGCGAGTGGAGCAAGGCTCACTCTAAACTCCAGACATGGAGTCAGGCTCTACGAAGGAGTCCTTCAAGGACCATGGGACAACAGTCCCCTTGTATACTGGGATAACAACGTCGGTAATCACGCTCGTGATCCACGCCAGTTCTGTACGATGCTTGCACATCACCTTCAGACAGGCCTCCCACCGGAGGTAGAACAATGTGTGAGCCTTGATGGATCCGGAGAATATGACTATTCCTCCTCAGTGCCAAAACTGGCAGATGTAACAGGTCTCTCACCAGAGATGTGCTTCCACATTCTTTCCAAGACCAACAGAGTCGGAAGGTGGTTGGCACACTCAACAAGACACCTTCAGAACCAGCGCCCAGATCTCTTTGCTGGCCAACACAATTATCTTTTGGACATGTTCAAGTTGGCCGATGCAGAGCTCGCACAGTATACACCACAAGAGATCGCGCTTGGTGTCCTCCTCAACACTAAGTCTAGGTTTGTGGTCACCATGGTTTATAACAAAGATGGCAAGGCCGAAACCACAGATGCCGCCGTTAACATCCCACCGGATGCAAATGTGTTGACCATGAGCAAAATTTTCCTTTCGGCAGTGGGAGGACACGGTTCACGACGAACTCTACCAAGAGCTGAAGAACCAGATCCTGAAGAAGAGAGACCAAGGTCACACATGACCATCTCAGACTTCATGGCAACGGGGAGCAATCCAGTGCAGTCCCGTGCACAGCGTCTCTCCACTAACGCGCCGAGGCCCGTCGGCATGGAGGATTTTGTTCGACAGAACAACCCTTGTTACATCATGCATGCCACGGACCTACAGGCATTATCCTCAATCCTGAGGCACGGTCTGGTACCATCAAACCTCCTAGCGCAGGTGGTTACAGCACCAGATTTCCAAGCTCTCGTGAATGAAAACAGTCGTTCCAACAGGGACACTGTTCAGTTCTCAACGCTAAACCTGGCGAATCCCAATCCGACCATGTTGCGTGCCAATAAGGCACTGCTTCTGGTATTCGATGCAAATAACGTAGTGAACGAGGTCACAAACCTGTGGCAGTCGCAAGTAGGGATGTTTGCTACACCAGATGTAGTGCATGCCCGTACTCTTAGCGCCGTATTCGCACCCTCTGAAACACTCTGGGTATCATCGCAATACGATGAGCTCAAGAGCATCGGACCATGGTGGGCAGACCATTGCTCCGAACAGATGCCGTCAGCGACTTACGAGTCGAAGAAATGGTGCGCAAATTACGGCCGAGAAATCGAATCGGCACTTCGAAAAGTGGCAAGGCGAAATCTGCCACCAGAGCCTCCCAAGGCTAGATCTTCTCACAAGAAGTCTTTTTCTCTGCCAAAGACAGAGGCTGACACAGCTCCAAACCTGGAGCAAACCGCTTCTGCAGGTGAGGTACCTCCGAAAACGGAGACTACTGCAAAGGAGATCCATCCGAGATCCAAGCTCGCCCGGCAGGCCGAGGCTGACAAGGATCCGGACAGTCTTATGGGACAGCTCTGGAACTCCGACGGCACCAGAAGCGCCACCGAAGTTCTTAAGATAACGACAGGTCACAAACCTCCAGAACCTGTTCAGGATACTTCCGCCAACGTAGTTCCTCCCAAGGAAGAATCTTCTGGAACAGAGACGGAACCTGAGGAACCGGATCCTAACCAGGATCGTGACGAAGAATCAGACGATGAGTCGGCATCAAGCGAAAAGAGCTCAAAATCTTCGTCATCCTCAGAACTCCGAGTTGATGTTAATCCGTCTCACAAGACGAACTCTGCACCTGCAGCGTCGGAGGAGAAGAAAGAATCTCCCACGGAAGAGATCACAGAGAAACTTAAGAAGGTCAAACTTGACCAACCAAAGCCTGAAGCAGAATATGTTCAGAGTTCAGACGAAGAGCCACAGAAACCAAAATCTCCTAAAAAGGAGAAGGAGAAATTCCTAGTTCTCTTCGATCCTGAAACAGAAAGTTATTATCGAGGCAACAGAAGCAAGCTCAACCTCGAATACGAGGAACCTGCTGATGAGGAAGATCTCGTAAGAGAACATGAGCGCATCAGCGCTCGACTTCGAGAAAATCGCAAGCACCGAATCTCGAAGTCATCGTCTAACCCGGCTATGCAACAGGAAATGAAAGAGAGAATCTGGGTTAGTCGATGGAATCGAAAAATCCGAAGTCCACTCATGATCAAGGATTCTGAGGCTCCTGACGAAGAGGAGTGGGACAGACCCAGAGATTCGGCATCTTCCTCCTCTGCACCTCCTACCAAGGAGAGATTTGTAGGAGTACGCAGGACAGCCATGAGTCTTAACCAAAGGATACGGCTGATGACACGACCAGATAATCCTCTCTGCGATCTTTGCAACCAGCCTACAGGCTATTTTTGCTATTCCTGTGGTACGATTGTATGTGCAGACTGTCGACTTACCCCACAGGGTAAACAACAGATGTGCGAGTGCATCTTGCCAATCGATTGCCTCGAGACCTCTAAAGTGTCAGCAGGAATGATCTCAGAAGAGCGTCAGGTTTTATACGAGGCCATCCTCACACATGAGGACGTAGATTTGGCAGTCCAGAAAATCAACATGTATTGCGACCACGCAAGGAATTCGTTCATGAGAGCCCATCCAGGCGTTGATCCATGTAGCTTTGATGATATTAGGAATAATCCTCCTAATACTTACACCAGCTCCACAGAGGCTCCAACCCTGGAGGAATACAAGCGCATCAACAAGGGTCACATCAATATCAAGGACTCCAGAACAAGCCACCCGGCGTCTTTTCTCTCTCTTACTGGCTACGAAGACAAACTGGTGCTCGACGCACATGACGAGATAGTTCGTAATAGGATGGCCGGTGTTAACGAAAAGAGAGAACACATAGAGGGCTCAAACCCAGACAGCGTATCACTAAGCCTAGTGGTATGCAACTGGGGAAATATGGAGCGAGCGCCGGTGCCAGCAGGGAATCCCAAAAAGAAACTCAAACCTGAGAAGGGATTCGATTACCACCCTCTTATTGACATGTGCTTCAACAATTCAGCACATATTACCCTCGTACTCGAGGCAGGAGCACTTGCGTCAAAGTATTCGATCGAAACCATGCGACAACATGAATACAGAGGGATGCTAATCCATTCTCCTCCCAAGGAGCCTGAGGCACCCTCAATGTATATTGGAGTCAAGGGTGACCCAACAACAGACATCTCTCGCGTCCACCACTTTTACCGTCACCGAACAATGAAGCCTAAGGCTGGTGGTCCCAAGAAGCGACTGTGGGCATGCCACGGTGCGGTATGCCGCCTCACCTTGGGGTACCACAGTACCATCAAGGAGGCAAAAGAATGGGTCCACCCATATTCCGGCCAGAGGATGACGAGAGATGAGTACATGAAGATTATCGGATATGACCCTCTCAAGGGTAAAAATCCTGACAAGGATGGAGCCACTGATGGCTCTTACCTCTCACCAGAGGCGTGTCTGACACTGTCGGACCTCGACCCTTCGCCGGTTCTCTGTGAATGGAACGGCCATGTCGAGGGTGATGATCCACCAGAGGAAGACTTTGAGTCATACGCAGAGATCTTCTCACAAGAAGCATCAAACGATCTTGACGAGATGTGGTGTACAAAAGGGCCTTACAAGGTCATCACCATCGCGATCGTCCATTTTAACTCATACATGACTCATAAGGAAGAACAGAGACGCGAACTGGTGAACGCGTTCCTCAACGAGATTCTCCCTTTTAAACCGGATGTAATAGCGGGAGATCTCAATAATATTGCGTCGAGGCTCACCTTAAAAGGTGGAGACGTTCACCCGCGAAACGGTTTGTTTTCTCTATAACTGGAGAAGAAACTTGCAGCATTCAACAGAATAGCAGGAAGGCACTCACAAGTGCGACACCTTTGCTTGAACAACTCTGACCAGCACAGACTGGCACGTGCAGATCGTCTACCGCCGGACCCGGCGAAGAAAGTTGCTGACCTCGACTGTATCAACAGTTATATCCTTGCCTGGAGTAAAACGCCGCACACGGCGTCACCTAGTCCAAGAGATGCTACACCTGCCGCCGAAAGAACATACTGGGAACGAGTCTCAGATATGTGGCAGGACATGAACAGAAACAGGGATATCGATATCCGTCTGTTTGTCTCAGTCAAGCAGTACTATTCAACTTTTTCTAACCTTGACCTGTGGTTGAGTCCATCTGACAAAGATTGGCACAGCCCTTTGGGCTTCACGATACAACCAATCCTTACAAAAGGGAAACACAACCGGTCAGATGCCCAGGTTCAGAAGATCGCTGACAAGCGACAGGCTTACAAGCAGCGTAATGCTGAATACTGGGAGTACAAAGACTCATTTATGTATTCATCTGGCAACAGCTGGTACGACAGACAGCAACCACAAGGTAGCTATCACAGATATGGAAGATTCTGGGAAAGGCCACAGCCTGAACGTCACAGCGAGCCTGAAGGCTCTCCTCCAAGAAGGAGCCAGGCATCATCGTCCTCTTCACAACAAGATCTACCAAGATCGAGATCCAGACCTCAGAGAGCCAGTCTTGTTGACAAGCTCAACATGTCTCTAGAGGAACTGGACACACTGGAGGAAGAACAATCTCCAACAAAGAGTGATATTGAAGAGCACGAACGAGAAACATCAAACCTGATGTCGGCTCAAAGAGATGAAGACGAACAGGAGGAAGAATCTTCCAGTCGCAGAAGAAGAAGGAAGTCATCGCGACCGCCGTCTGCTCCGAGCAGAAAGGCACTCCGAACAGCTGCCACAGCAGCAGGGTTGTCGAACTGGTTCGGACACCCTAATCAAGGCGGTGCAAAGGGAGAGTCTATCAAGACTGATGAACCTTCACTTCCAAACTCACTACCCAGTGAGCAAGACTTCTCCGTCTTCAGCATCGCGTGGAATGTGTTTCTGCTGCTAATGGGCCTACACTGGATGTGGAAGCAGCTCACCAGGGCTCCCATCAGATGTCTGGACCGCCAACAATCAAATGCAAAAGCAGCAGCGAAACGACCACCACCATTTCTCGAACCCGAGAATGAACCACAGACGCGTGAACCTTTAGGACCCAACAGGGTCAATTCTGGAGAAACAACGGATTTGCGACCTGTGTGGCACACTTCCCGAAGCGAAGTCGACCATCTTTCAGACAGCTGTTACCAGCTCAAGCAAGCAAAAGATGTTTCAAGGAAGGTGCTGTGTAAAACCTGCCTCCAGGCAGTACAAGTTGCGGAGATTCGCAGGAACGATACTTTTCAAAGAGGTGATACACGATCACGTGGCACCGAAAGGGACATTGAACGGTTTCAAACCTATGACGATGCAAGTACTACTCCTCATATGAGGCAATTATTCAGTGATGCATTGCATTCACAAATGGCCGAAGAAGCCATGCAGATTACCTATACATCAATCCCTAAGGGATCCTCGGCAAGAGCCAGAGGTACATCTGCCCTCGCAAGTGCCTCATCGTCGTCAGTGCCCAAGGCAATGCCACCAGTGCCTAACAAGGCAAACATGTCACCTCCACCTAAGACTCCTCCGCCAAAGGCGAAAGGAACAGTACCTTCAGATCCTCCGAGACCAAAAGGTCCTACCAGAAGAGGAGGTCAAAATCGGCGCATTCAACGAAAAGCAGCTAGAGAAGCCCATAACAGTGGACTCTGCAACCATGCAGAAGCTGCACTTGGCGAAGCCAATCAAGGCCAGGCCATTAACACTATGTGCCGAAACATGGCAGTAAGACACGTCAGCTCTATCGATGCAACGGTAGAAGCAGCCGAGCCGTTTACACAACGCGTGCAACAGCACGTAGAAACATATGATGAAGAGGAACCGTGGAGCACGGAGTTTCTACCAGTCGTGGAAGTCCTATTCAGGAACTTGATCAGCGACGAAACAACTGTCATACATGACAATCATACGGTAACTATGCCTATTGAGAAATATCTCGACCTCCTCAGAATCGCACAATCATTGCGAAACTCTATCCAGAGAGACAAGGAGGAAAGAAAGGATCATCTGGACACCATCCAAGATACTCTATCCAGAGTGGAAATCCTTCTAACAGCACTGAAGGACTCAAAAACAGTCTTCAATCAATTGGTCCATTCCTCACTAGAGATAGAGCGAAGACATAAAAACCTCAAAAATGTCCTTGAGACACTTTTTGACGACCAAAGCTATGAGGAAGACCAGTCAGAATCTGACCATGAAGAAGTCCTAACTCCTTCTGCAGCACAGTACTGGAACAGCCTTCATGCCCACGCCTTATCTCCCTCAGGAGATGAAAGTGAAAGATCATGGGCGTCCACAGACGGACAGCTTGAAAGAAGAAGGGCCGAACGGGCAAAGGCTAAGCAGCCACAACCGGCCAAAGCCGAGGCAACTCCAATCAGCTCACAAGCTGCACCAAAGGCCGAGCCAAAGGCGACTACATCCAACCATGGATATGACACTGCAGACGCCGCCTTCACCAGGGCTGAGAACAGATTACTCGGAATCTTTTCACGTTCCGAAGAAGATCACTCAGACCCGGATGAACCACATCCGAACGTCTATGCTCGAGCCTATGATCCAAACCTGGATCCAAATCTGAGATAAGAAAATTCTCAGAGTTTCACAACAGTGACTCACAAAGCTCTAACAAGAGCACAGTGAAGGGCTGCATAATTCGATAGAAGAACATTACCAGACCTGATCCTGTACAGACGATCTCTCTGACCAATGTGCATGAAAGAGTTCACAAGGAGTGATTTCAAGAGTGACTTCAACAGTGTACTTCAGTGCTATACCTAGCATAAACAATATGCTGTTTTTATCATGAGTCCAAACTCCGCAACTGGGACAGTGGGCATAATAGTATATGTGTGAATGTGCGGCCATGCTTCCGGTAAAAGAAAATTAGT
>CAJNDT010002806.1:0-7500 GCA_905221615.1 Symbiodinium sp. CCMP2592
TCGTTTCGGTGTATCACTGGTGTGTACGATTATGAGGCGCTGCAGATGTGACAATGTGATCTTGAATTGAAGCAAAGTGTTGTGGTCGCCATTCTTTATGTCATGATAGCGATTGTTTCGAGTTAGTTGGTAATTGCATTCGAGATGAACAACCGAAAGTGTATCTTTTTTGTAAGATTTCGGGATTCCTAATTTTAATTTTCTTTGTGTGTTTAGTTATATCAGAAAATTCTTCAAGAAATACAAAGAAAATAAAGCCATTTGTATTATTTATTTCGAAATAAGAGAATGATTTTTGGTGTAACAAAAGGATTTTAGTAGTTGAAAAGGTATACAAGTTCAAACGCAAAAAAGGTGCAAAAAATATGCAAAAAATATGCAAAAAAGTTGCAACGTGCCATGGCTCCGAAACCCTCAGTTGCAATCCTGTGCCCCCCCCCCCCCCGTTGCAAAAAAGATGCATACATGTTGCAAAAATAATTATCTTGTCAGTGAAGCATCCTGTGGCTGGCTCCCATTCATACAAGCATAATCATGCAACAGTTCTTCACGAGCTCTTTTCACCGAGCTCCGGCCTGTAGCTGCTTGCGAGCTTTACACAGCCCTGCAAAAGCGACCAAAGTTGTTTCAGGACTCTCTGATATGTGCATGTTCTGGATAAACCCCATTGCAGTGTGCTTGCATATATGTGTGTATATATATATATATACATATATATGCATATATATATATATATATATATATGTACACATATATATATATATATATATGTGTGTGTATACACGAAACCCATAAACCGTCATAACATGCCATATGTATATACATATTATATATATATATATATATATACTTTGGTACAGTGTATAAAGTACATACAAACACGAACTTTATAAAACCCTAAACCCTTAAACCCTAAACCCTAAACCCTAAAATACACTCTGCAACACATGGACATGATCCTCGATCTGGGCATCATGCAAGCTGTCGAAGCTATCATCCACATCGCTCGTGCAGACATGTGCATGTGCGGGCAAACCACACATTTTGCGGCTCAGTCGAATCCTAAGTCGCTGCATATAATACGAGATTGCCATGCAAGCCTCCGTGCACACGGCATAGAGACTGTTCTGTCCGTGCACAAAGTTCGTTGAGGCTGATGGCACTGAAACCCCGGGTGAATGGAACAACGGTGCACCATGGCACCACAGATAAACATATATAGACCTGAGACGGTGCAGGATGTCTCTGCAGTCCCCGTGATTTCTTGCCGTATACGTGCACGGCCATTGCCGTCTGCATGTGTATACGGCCATCACTGCAGAAGTCACCTGTACAGTCTGCAAGAAAGGCATATAGACATGCATACATGTTCCTATATAGACTGTATATACATCTACATAGATATAGACTGCACACTTCGCATACAGAGACACATGTCATGTCTGCATGCCAACCAAAATCACTTCTTGAAGCACGACGGACAACAGCCCGGTCGGTTGCGGCATTTGCCGCAGCCGTTGGGTCGCAATTTCAACCTCTTGCTCATGCTCAGATTCTTGATGCTCAGCTTGGGCTGGGACTGCGACTTCGCCTTCGCTGCCGGCTTCTTCTTCGGCTGCACACTCTTCGTCTGCTGGAGCTTTGCGGCAGGCTTTTTCCGGGGCTTCTCAGTCTCCTCATCTTCCTCATCTCCCTCTGCTGGTGTTTTGTTGGCATTCCATGCAGCAAGCATCTGACGAGCCTGCTCGGCCGGACCCACAGGCTCCTGCCCAGCCTTGGGCACAGCAAGCTGCTGATCGTGAGGCTGCACCGGGCATGCGGCCACAGCAAGCTGCTGCTGATGAGGCTGCACCGGGCATGCGGCCACAGCAAGCTGCTGATGATGAGGCTGCACCGGGCTTGAAACACGATGGCTGGACTCTGGAGAGTCGTGCGGTGGGCTCGTCGTCGCCATCATGCTTGTAGCCCGATTTGGACTGGTTTCGTTGCCGCCGGCTTTTCCCAACAACTTGAAGCCTGGCAGTTGCGAGCTGCTGGACTGCTGCTGAAACTGCTGCATGCATGTCGACATGCAGCTCATCAGTCCCATCATGCTCATGCCGTTGCCGTCGGCCATCATCTTCTTCATCAGGCTGTGATTCATCATGTTGTTGCCAACGATGCTGCTGCTGCTGCTGAGGGACTTGTGACTGCCTCGCAGAGGACCATGGGCAACAAGGCTCGAAGCAGGGAGCTCGCCTGCTTCAGCCTTTTCAAAGTGACTGCGGTAGATCTCGGGCAACAAGGCTGGCTCCTTGTACACGGCCACAAATTCGTTGTCCTTGGCATCCTTGTTCTTTTTGAGCCTGCTTTTGATGATGGTTTTCAGCTTCTTCACAGCCCCGTGAAAATCATCAGGAGACTCAAGGCCAGCTGACTGCATTGTTGCCATCGTTGAGACGATATGACCTGTCGCCTTCTCCGATGGCCAATACATGCCCATCTTCTCCATGATCTCGGCGATGTGATTGCACCTTGAGTGCACTCCAGCACTGGCCTCGGCCAGGACTTGCTTGTCTTCAGCTGACAAAAAGCAGAAGAAGTTGTCGACTTCCTGGGTCTGGTTGCCCTTCTTCTTCTTGCCAGCAGCCATCATCCCCGAGGAGACGGAGTTGGAGACTGCTTTTCCAAGCTCCTTTTTTTGGCTCTCGTTCCAGGGCCCTTGCTGGATCAAGCTGCACAGCTCAGAGGCCTCTTGCATGGTCACTTTGTGTTGGGAGATGGCTCGCACGGCACAGTCTTTCTGTGCAGCAAGCATGCCGTCGAAGTGATCGCCCATGATCGGCTTCTGCTTGTGGAGCATGTCATGGAGCTGGTTCAAGAAGGCGGCTGCCATGGCGAGAGGAAAGCAGGAATCCCTGAAAAGTTGTCCTGCTGTGGCGAGCTAGGAAAGCCCTGCCTGCGAACAACTCAGGATTCCAGCATGCATTTCTTGCACGACAACCATGCATATACATGTATGTATAGTGACACAACCTGCACACTGAGCACTCGATCTTTCCTCTCCTCATTCAAGAATCAAAACAGTGGCACGGACTGGGCCAGACGGAGAAACCTCGGATCCGTCTTTCGAAAAAGCCGTTTCTTGGGCAGCTTCTTGGCTGCCATGGTCTTGGACCAGTTGCAGCTCCAAATCTTGCGGCCGTGGACAAGGAGCTTGTGGCCCATGACCTTCAACACGTGTGTCGACTGGATGCGACCAGCCACCAGCATGCTGTGCCGGATGGCGGTGCTCACAGCCGACACTTTCACGTCTTGCTCGGCCGGGTACGTGCCGGACCAGACTTGTGCTCCGGAGAGCATCCGGGCCTGGACAACCAGAAACCCAAACCTCAGCCGGCCGGTCAAGGACACTGCCACGGCCCGGACCTCAGCAGGCCGAGTGACCATCCACTTGAGGAGGCCACCTCGCTCGCATCTCCAATGGCCCAGCTCCCTCGACAAGTAACAAGCATATCCCTGATGCGGAAAATAATCGTGTCCTACATGTACACGATAGCATTTCAACAATCCCAAAGGCTCGAACTTCTCGTTCCCCGGCACAAGCTGATTGGGCTCGCTCCATGCCGCTTCCAGTTGTTGTACGTCCGGACGAGCGACCACGGCCATGATTACGATAAAAGGTACGGCTTCGAAGTTGTATGCTCTGCTTGCGAGCAAAATGCCCTGCAAGCGAGACACAACTGATAAGCTGACCCTGCTTGCTGCGACCTATCAATGCATGACAGTCTACAGTGCACAGCAGAAATCACTCATGAAATGCCATGATGCACAGACGGCTTTCTTTGAATCGCAGCACAAGTCAATCCATTGTTCCTAGTGAACCAGCAAAAAGTCTCTGGAGCTGCACTGCTATGTAACAGGAGCTCTCGTGGTCACGGACCAGCACAGCATCGTGGCACGAGTCCACGGCCATGATGGACATCCAGACACCTTCGTCTTTGTAGATGGGGCTTCCAACAATGCCTAGCACGAGCCACTCCAGCACACGTTCCCGATCTTCGGTTTCCAGGCTCCACGTCTGCAGATTCTCGGTCTGCAGTTTTCGCAACCAGCTAGTGGCGAAGAACATCGTAACTATCTGGCATCCACAGATTGATTTCCGTGCAGCAGAGCCAAAGCTCTCGGATGTTCTACCTATTTTGTTGTGGGCTTTCGTCATCCTTGCACTGGAGCCTCCAAAGTCGCAGGCAGGGCTGTCAGCTCGCCAGCAGGCAGAAGCACATGTGCAGAGCCAGTGCACGTGGGAGGCTGAAACACACGGTTGTGTTATTGCTTCCGTGGTTGTTCTGACTGCTGTTGTTGCTGTGGCTGTGGTGCTTTCTTGTTGTTGGTGCCTGGTGGTTGTCTCGGTGGTCCTGTTGTTGCTGTTGTCGCTGTTGTTGATGTATGTAATATAAAAGAATAGATAATATACCAGGATCGTAATACATTATATAGTAATATATAATATCGTGGTATAGTAGTATATACAGTATAGTGCATTATAGTATACAATGTAGAATATATTCTGTATACTATACTATACATAGGAGTATAGCATTGTCATGTAGTATAATATATAATAGTATATTCTGCTGACAGACTACAGAGACAGAGAGACAAACACAGACACACACACACACACACACAGACACACCGACACACTGCACCGGAAGTCTATCCGCACAGGACTTGTTTTCGTGCCCAGGGCACCCGATCACTTGTGTGGTTGGTCGGCAGCAGCATCAGCTGCAGAAAGCAACAAGTTGCAGAAGCCGGGCACGGCTATGTGTATGACTGTATATGCAGCAGCCCAGAAGGTGCCTAACAGCTTCGTGTGTTACCCTAGCACGATAGCCTGGCCCCTGCAGTTGGGAGGTCGGACACGTCTATGCATTCCGGCTGCAGCAACACAAGTGTCTTCAGCAGAAGCTAGATCACAAGGCCTGTGTGTTATGTTGCATCAATGCAGAGCAGCCAAGCTACGTGGCAGAAACCACCAGGTTTATGCATGAATAAACCCCGGCAGCCTCGAAGCTAGAAAAGTTTATCCGCGAATATTTCTGGTATAGAAGTAAGGCCTTAAAGCCCCCAAAATTTGTTTATGGATAAACCTTAGCAACTTTTTAGCTCCGAAGGTCTATCCATGCATAAACCTGGCCAACTACCCGAAGGGATGCCATTGGACCTGTTGCCCCCAATTTCAGAGCTCCGGGAAGCTGCGGCGGCACCTGCATCGAGTCAGGATAACCACGACCAGCAACCAACACAACCACTGCAACTGCACCACACTCGTCAGCCAAGGCAGAAGCCTCTGTGCACAGCCACCACAGCCGATGCTTTCCCAGCACCTGGCACCGCCAGACAGGAAAACCGCACCGAACCCACGGGCACAGCCAAGGACGGAACCGTCCGGGCTTTCACCCCTGGCGGTCCTGAAGCAGGCTTGTCAGAGGAATACCCAGAAACAACAATGGTGCTCTACGGCGGCACTCCTTCTGCAACCTCTCCATGCTTTTCGCCATGAGGTGCATCGTCGAGACCGAGGTTCGCAGGTCCTGGCAAAATGCTTTGTTTTGTGGGGGGGTGGGTTGTTGGCGATGCTTTGTTGGGATCAAGTGCTGGGTGCTGTCCTTGGCCTGCTGCTTCGCCTCGATCAAGCGGATGGCAGCTCCTCCACGGGTCCGGCCACGGTTCCGACCTGCCCCTGGAGGGCAAGCCTGCCAGGCTGGAACGAACGATCCGGCCCACTGCAGTGGCAATGCTTCCGGCCTTCCCGCTTTCGTCCACGTAGTGGGCCATCACGTAGTGGCCGCCCTTCGAGGAAGGCCGCTCGAAGCTGCCTGTTGTCGGCAGAATATAAAAGCCGGCTGACCTCGGCTCCCCAAACACCTGCCTCTGCCCTTGGTCGGCACGGGCTTCTTCCATCCTGTCCAAATGAACAAAGAAGGCTTGCAAGGGCAGGGGTTTCACAATGAATTGGTTTCGGTGCACCTGCTGCACTGGAGCTTCCGCCTCCTTTCCACTTTCCGTCCTGCCGTGGCACACAGAACCCTGCATGCTTCCAAGCCAAGAAGAAATGCCGGCCTGGCTCCATCCATCCTGGTCGTCCTGCTGCAGAATCACTTTTATTTGTTGGGACGGGCTTGCTGAAGAATTGGGCCCGAGCCTCCTCGTGGGCGATCTTGCCGTGCCCCTGACAGTACAGTGTTCTCTCAGACACTGTATAATCATGTCAGAGACAGAGCATGCTGGCAGGCTCCCCACCTATATATCTATCCAGAAACCCAACATCTTATCAAAGTATTCCTATCCAATAAGAAAGCGCCAGCTTTTGAGCTGTGCCCCCTATCGCCCGCCCGGACATGCCAAAGTGCACCTATGCTCAACATTTTGTTCCTGTAATGAAGTGACACAAATTACCGCACACGAAGGCATTCCAGCCGTCGGGGGTTTCTATACAGGGCTTTTATGATATTTAAGATTTATATAGGAAGCCTGCCGGCGAGCTAGAAGCCCTGCCTGCGATCCTTTCTAGATATCTACAATATATTTATATATATATATATGTATATTAAATATATATGTACACAGGATGTATACAGACATCTGTGTATTTTTTCATCTATATCTTATATAATCTAATCCAAACTATATCTAACTTAACCTAAAAGCTTTGTAAGCTGCTACATACCTATACTTATGTATAATCTTTATATAACCTAATGTATATACTCATTTAATTTCACCCAAGCAACCTAATCTAATTTAATCTAAGATCCAATGTCATCCTATCTATATATGTATAGACAGGATGTACTTTCAAACTCAAGCCAAACCTTTTAATCATTATAGTTCCAGCCTTCGTCCTCTTTGGCGGCGGATCCGCCGGCTCCATGGGCCGCTTCTTGTTGTCCTGCCAAAGGAGATATATTTATATGGCACATATATATACCAATAAGAAACTCCAGAACCTCGCTTGCAGGCCTTGATCTTCGGGGTGGGCTTTAGGACCACGGCGGCTTTCCCGCCTTCACATGCCATGCACAACACATATGCAAGGAGGGCAGGAGGCGAAAACCCTGCACGGCCTGCATCCCCCTCCTCCTCATCTTCCACCTCCACCGTTTCGTAGACTGGCGAGTCCTCGTGGCCTGCCCAGAGGTATGTATAGGTTTAGGGTTGATATTGGGTTTAGGGTTTTTTTTCAGGGGTTTATATAAGGGTTTTGGTTTCTATGGGTTTCGGTTTAGGGTTTATATTCATCTATGTCGATCTATATAGATTCTATTTGCAGTTCTTCTATAAAGTGATTTATGATATGGTATACATATTATATGTATATATATATACATATTTACATATACATATATATACATATATATACATATATATATATATATGTATATATATGTATATGCATATATATATATATGTATATATATGTATATATATATATATATACACATTTATACATAT
>CAJNDT010002806.1:12500-17500 GCA_905221615.1 Symbiodinium sp. CCMP2592
TTGATCAGTATAGCCGGCAGCGATGTAGAGATCGCGCATGGCTCGAATGGCTGATGTGGCCTCGCTGCATGGTGTTGTCACTCTGCGTACCATGCGTGTGCGGGCCTGAAAACTGCTGCGAAGTATTGCAACAGAGGTGGCTGACTGTGGGTGTAAAATATCCGCCTTGTGCAAAGTGCATTGATGCGTAAGGCTGCTGTGCTGAGGGTTTATGGCGAAACCCAGGAAAATGTTGGCCGGTTCAGTTTCAAGCTGAACCGGTGGTTTGTAGAAAGATGCGTCAGTAAGCTGTGCAAAAGGAGGCAGTCGGGTCAGCTGTGCAGGTAAAAGAAGGACGCGGTTGTCGACGTATCTGGTAGCAAAAAAGACAGCTTGATCCTGCTTGTTGTGGTCTGGAAAATGCTTGTGGTTCTTGAAAAGTTGTTTGTATGTGTGGTGCCAACACTGTTCTTCGACGGCAACCACGATGTTGCATAGGGCCGGGCTGCAGGGCGAGCCCATAGGTGCACCGCGAAATTGCTCAATAAGTGATGTACCAACAGTGAAATAGTTGAGTCGGAGCACTGCAATGATGAGTTGTGGTATATGTTGTAATTGTATGCAAAGTTTGTTGCCGGAAGAGGCTTCTTGCTTCTTTTGTCTGCTTTTGCCCCTGTGAACTCGATGTGTGGGGTCTTTCTGTGAGTGGTCAATGAAGAATTTGGAAGAGTGTAGTGGGTTCTTCTCTCTGTACCATCGAACCATAATGCTGTACGCTGAAAGAAACCGGCTCTGATCGACCGATGTAAAGAAGCCAGCCAAATCCTGGTTGTACAGGATGTAATCTGTTGAATCGTGTAGTTTCCTGCGCTGATGCAGGAAGAGTGCTGTTTGTTTGAGCTGTGTTATCCCGTCTCCTTGGTGAAAGGAGTTTGGACATGCTTGAAAAGTCATCAGCTGCAGTACGTCTGCTAAGGCTTCCCACAATTTTCTGCCCATGGTGTCGATGAACGCCACTATAGGGCGGCCTTTTGTGAATTGCTTCTTTCTTTTCGGTAAAATGTAGGCGCGTGGGATGCGTCCCCATTGTGGAAAAGCCCATATGTAGGCTGGTAGAAGACTGCGGACGTCTGTGTAGACATCAAAGTGGTGTTGTAGAGGTTGGTGCTGCGAGATCCGAAAGATCTCCTTGTCTAAAAAAGTGTTGTGTATGGCACGGTGATATAGTGCTGGGCAGTACCACGTGAGTCGGTTCGGGAAGTGATCTTCGCAATGGATGATGCCCGATGGTATTTTGTGTTGGACTTGCTTGATCATCTTAACCTGTAGTATGTTGTGTTGATTGCAGTGTGTGTTGTGTTGTGGTATTTGTTCAGATACAAACTGCTTTGCAGTTTGATGGTTGTAAGGCAGTCCATAGTATCGATGCCATGTGCGTATGGCTCGGCATAATTGTGAAGCCAACTGTGTGGGCTTCTGAAGGCAATTGCTTTTGCCGGAGTATGCCAAAAATTGATGTTGTGGTTGTAGTTCTGCAAGTTGGATAGCAATGTGATTGTGGAATATATGCTCCTGGGGAACTTGTGAGTGTAATGGTGAGCAGGTACAGGGTGGTGGTGAATCGGGTTGCCATGTAGTGTGGGCGTCGCGCCAATTGTGTAGAAGTTGTTGCATGGGTGGGTGTTTCTTGAAGACGGGTTTTGTGCTGGGGAGATGGAATGGTGGAATGTGTTGTTTGTTGCTTGTTAACCGAGAGCGCAAAAATTGTCGTAGTTGTTGGGTGAAGGTGGGGTGTAAAAGTGGCTGTAGGTAAATGGGTTTTGTGACCGGAGGTGGTTTAAGTCGTCGCTTCTTGAAGACGGTGTTGAGTGCTTTGTGAGCGTGTCTGCGGTCGCGTCGTGGTAAGTTGTTTGAGAGTTTGTGTAAAGCGTAGATTGTGGCTGCTGGTGTGTCTGAGCGAAGCAGT
This sequence comes from Symbiodinium sp. CCMP2592, assembly GCA_905221615.1. Taxonomy (NCBI): domain Eukaryota; class Dinophyceae; order Suessiales; family Symbiodiniaceae; genus Symbiodinium; species Symbiodinium sp. CCMP2592. Next base: position 14,446 of record CAJNDT010002806.1, read on the forward strand.
TGTTTTGTTGTGTCGAATCTGGTGCGAGTGTTGGAAGTAAGATGTGAGACTGTGGTCCATGCCTGTTTTCTGGTGTTGAATAAGGTGGAGTTGGTGAAGCTTCGAATGGAGTGGTGTAGTTTGCCTCGGCGTTGCTTCGCCCATAAAGTGGCTGTGCCGTTGTGCTTGTTGTTGGCTGCTTTTGTGAAGCCGGAAAAAGCTCCTTTCATGTGTGATGTGATGTAGGGAAAGTTGAGCTTGGATTGGTGGTGTTGTATGAGAGTGTTCTCCGTGGCTTCTAATTGCTCGGTGGGTATGTTGGCTTGTAGTACAATTGGTGTGTATTGGTGGTAGCATTTGTGTTTATGCCACCATCGTAAAGAAAGTTCGGCTTGTACAATTTTGTGTTGTTGAAGTTGCTTGAATTTTCGATTGCGTGTGCCCTCTCGTTGTGTGAGAGAGTGACTTGTGCTGCCGATGTAAACGTAGCCACGAAAAGGTTGTTGCGTGGTGACTCTGCAGTATACCACCTGTGGCTGACGAAAGAAAGAGACTGTGTACGATGTAAAAGAAATGTTTGAATGTGCAAACAGTCTCTGTAGGTTGGAGAAATGCCCTTCCTCATGTTTGAGGTAGAAATGCTGTGTGCGAAGTAACAAAGTTAGGCCTTGAAGCCAGAGTATGATTTGATAGAATTGTGTGGAGACTGGTTCTGCCAAAGGTGCGACGAATTGTAAGATGGATCTGCCTTGATCCAGAATGCGTGTGATGTTCTTGAATTGCTTTTGTCGGAAAATTGTTGTGTGATCAAGTGTCTGTCGGTGTTGAATCAAGTACTGTCGGAGTCACTCTGTCATCTGACTGATGATGGCGACGAGTTTGATCAGTGCTGGGGAGCCAAATTTGTCGATGGCTTTAGGTGGGACACCCCAGGCGACTGCAGCGGTCTGCAGTGTTTGCTCTTGTGAGTTGCTGAGTGAAGGGAATTCCGAAGCAACAATGTCAAGGTACTTTTTTACCTGTGTTTTTTGTTTGTCGCTGATGCCTTTTATGGCACCAAACCATCTGGTGATGCCGGATTCGGAGTGAACGCCAGTGAAGTGATCTTGAAACCAAACACTGGCTTTTGTAGGCTGCTGAAAGATGCGCTGGGGATCCATCTTGGGATCGAGGGGTGCCGCCTTCGTTGGTGTAAGAGTTGACTGCTTCTGTCGCTTGGCGCCCAGAGTGGAGCGTCCCGGGAAGTGCATACCTGTGGTGGATGACGATGCTGGGGAAGCGTGTAACGGGTTGTTGTCTTGTTCTGCAGCGGTTGTGGTGAAGGGGGATAGGCCCTCAGTGGTAGGCCTGGTGTCAGTGTGTGTAGGGTCATCGATAGTGGCTCGTTTTTGTCCACGGGTGGTTGTGGTGGGGGAGATCTCAATTGTGGAAAGTGAGAGAGGTGGTGGGGAGGGCGTGTTGATGGGAGTGCTGGGCGCGGTGGTTCGTTTTGGTTTCTTTGATGCTGGTGTGCTGGGTGCCTCATTGTGTGTGTTGGGAGCACGGAGAGTTTCGATTGTCTCCAGTGCTGTTGAAAGTCGTGCTTCAAGGTCGCTGATGCGATGGGCCGCCAGAGTGTCTGTCTCTGTCGGCTGCGAAGGTTGAAGTGGAAGATGAGGTTGTGATTTGCCGGATTGTGGTGGTGTTGGAGATTCGGTGGGTTGCGATTGTGTGTTGTCTGTGTCTGCTTTGACATCTTGCTTGTCCTTTTTGTTGCCGTCATTGTACTGGTCCTGCAGCTCTTGCAGGTACAACACCAATTCCTTGATGAGGTGTGACATTGCTGGTCGTTTTGCAAGTGTGAGCTTTTCTTGCCAGCAGAATGCAGTGGCTGCTTGGTCCAGATCAATTCTCCTTGCTCGGAGTTGACCCATAAGTTCAGTGGTAAAGACGGCTTCGCTGACGTGTTTGCTGCATGTAAGATGGATGTCGAAGCCATGTGCAGCGTACCGCAGCCAGTACGAAGACCAATTGTGTCGCAAAAATGCGACCAATGGTGCTGTTGCGATTGGCATGCCTGCTGTGCGGTTATGCACTGAATGTGGTGTGGATTGAATGTGTTTGGGTAGGTTGAGGCCAAAAAGCTGCCTGTTGTCCCAATGCTCTGGTGTTTGAACGAAGTCGTTTGGTATCTGGGGATTTGCATGTGTGGGATTGGGGTGTTGCTGTTGTTGGGTTGCGTTGGTGGTCTGAGGTACTGTATGTGACGAAATGCTGGGGTTTTGAGTCGTCATCGAAGATGGACTCACAAATGTGTGTTGGGGAGTGGCGGGTGTGAGGGTTGGCAGTGAGGTGGGTGAAATTGGGCCGGGAAACAGTTGGGGTGGGGGAGGGGGTGGAGGGAAAGGTGGGAATGTGTTGTTGTGGCTGTAAGTGTGAGCTGAACCCCAAGTAGTTGGGGCTAGCGATGAGGTGTGTGGTGGGATGTTGTGGATCCCTGGTGGTGGGGAGATCGGGTGCAATGGGGTGCTGCTAGTCGAGGTTGTTTGACGCTGCATGGTACTGATTGCTGTACCGATGATGCCTGTTGGCATTGTTGTCTGCCACTGAGGCTGTGTCGGCTTGTACATGGTTGCACAGTGGGGCACTACAATTGCCTGTGACTGCAAAAGCTGCACATGGAACATGCATGAGCAACATGGTTGGCTTGAGCGTCCACATCAACTTGTGCGGGGCATCCAGCATGCAGCTGCATCGAATCTTCTTTGGCTCAAAAGCGGGGTCGGAGCGAATGTCTGATTGCAAACAACTATGTGTACAGGGATTCAGGCCTGGAAGAACAAGTACTAGAAAGTTACAGGAAGACACGGAAGAACGAAAGAAGAAAGCAACATCACTGAATAAGGCCGAATCCAACGATGCTGAAGTGCCCGGAGTGGAATCCCCACTTCTCCGGGGTCCGCACAACACCCTTTCGCCCTACGATGAAGGCTTCTCTGTACATGTCCCGATACGTCATCTTGTAATGCTGATACTTAGTCCGTATTGTCCCGATGACGATCACTCCCTGTTGGCCCTTGGGCCGCCGCGTACATTG
>CAJNDT010002806.1:22500-28016 GCA_905221615.1 Symbiodinium sp. CCMP2592
TCAGGTAGAACTTCCTCGCATCCATCGTCCAGTCCGTCGTCGCCTCGAACCAGCTCGCTTGGCTGGAGCCCTTGTGGAGGATCTTGCTCGTCAATGGCACCAATGTCACCTTTCCCTTGGGGATGTCCTGCGAGGCCTGAAGCTGCTTCTGGGGCTTCGTTTGCAAGGCAAGCTTGTCGATGCCAGAGGACTGTTCATCAAAAAGTTTCTGAAGCTGCCTCGCGATCTCTGCCTGGAGCATGAAGGCCTGGAGCTCAACATTCGTTGAAGGGCTGTAGATGCTCAAATCTTCCAGTACCTCTGCCTCACTTTTGGGGGTGAAGACGGCCCACTCGTTGCCCAGAATCTTGTCAATGGATTCCTTCGCGACGTCGCCGGAGTCCAACTGGATGTACACAAGGCCGCCTTTCACATCTTGGATCTTGCCAGTGGTCTTGTCAGCTCGCCTCCTCACATTGCTGCCAAATGCATAGCCTCGAGATTCTAGCAAACCCACCGGATTCTTGATTGCACCATGCTCATCCAACTCAAGCAGCACCGGTGCACTCGACGACGATGCCTTTGCCGCTGCAGGTGCTGCTGTTGCCTCGGCGAAGCCTTGCCATTTCAAGGGAAGGGTCCTCCCAGTGAGCTCCTGGGCCACAAGGCAGAAATCATGGGCCACGGCCTGCAAGGTCCTGTAGTCCTTCTCGCCCTTCTGCTTCAAGCCAAGGACCATGCCGCACATGCACATGTCCATGGTTGCAAGGGCCTTCACCAGGCCGGCATCCTTCCACTCCCCGAGTTGCTCTGTTAGCATGGCCCGCGCAGCCAACATGATCTCGTCTGCTTCTTTCACCTTCGTGAAGTTCGCAGCGAGCTTCCGGCAGTCCCCCACAGAGACGTTTTGCCGCACATATGCCAACTTGACCAGGCCGTTGCGAAAACAAGCAACGGCCTCGGAGCCATGCCCCTTGATCTCCATGGACAAAGCCTGCCACAGATCCGGCCCCAGCTGTCTTGAGGAAGGGCAGCATGCCCGCACAAAGAGCTCCGTTTCTTTGAGATGTACGGCCTCTTGGCCCCCGCTGCACTTGAGGCAGTAGGAGTACATGTGAGGGACGGATACCCCGCACTTCGGTTTCGAAGCCAATATCTGCTTCTTCAGAGAAGCAAACGAGGGGGTCTGGCCCGAAGCCTGCATCTTACAGTAGAGGCCATGAATTCGGCGAAGGACTTGGAGTTCATGCTCCCCCCTCTGCAGGGAGGTGTTGCCCGACCTGGAGACCAGCTCGAGGATTTCGGGCACCTCGCGGGCGACGGCTGCAGAGATTACATCCCACGACAAGCCTTCGGTCGCGGCTTCGTGGAAAGCAGGATCGCGAGTTTTCAGCATCTCCATGCTCAATCGCCCCCCGGTGCACACGAGCTCGTTGGAGTGTGGCACGGCATCGCGAAAAAGTCGCAAGGCCGAGTTGGTGTGAGAGCCGCAGATGCTGGTCACCTTGGAGATCCGGCTCCATGGAGCCGAGGCCCCCGTTGGCCGAAGCGAAGAGATTGGAGTTCCAGTCCCTCACGTGCTGGCTTTCAACTTCCGCGCCTACGACATGCACTCGGCCTTTCACGAACCCCACATCGATGATGCTGTCCACAAGGTCCAGCACGTCCTGGGGGTTCACCCCGTAACCGTCTCGGTTACTGGGGTGAACCCCCACCAGCTTGGGCTCCAGCTTTATGGTCGACAGCAGGTGGTTCTTCCTGAGCAAGTCCAAGGTGGCTTCAACCACTTTAACCATTTTCTCTCCGTCGGCAGCTTCCTCCAGAAAGGACTGCAGCTGCACCTTCACTTCGTGCGAAAGGGACATGTCGATGACACCGAAGATCACCGAAGCAAGCCTGCAAGGATCCCGCAAACTCAAAACTCAGCTTGAGCAACAGCATGCATACACTGCTTGCGAGCCGGTGGCCCTGCAAAGCGTCTTAAGCATGCCTGCCTGCATGCATTGCTCTGAGCACAGCAAGAAAGGTTTACATCATTTTCTCATATGCATGCATGCTCTGAGCACAGCAAGAAAGGTTTGCATCATTTTTCTCACATGCAAAGAAAGCTTCCAACTTCATGCAAAGAAAGCTTCCAACTTCATTGGACGTGCAGAAAAACATCCTTCCCATCATCTCCTGGCCAGAGACCATGTCAACTTATTCAACTTATTATCTGACTTACAAACGAATACCTAAGTCACCTAAGTTACTTACCTGAGTTACTGTAAGTCACTTATTAACTCACACCTATAACATATATAAGTCTCTTATTCACTTACACTACTTACTATCTTGTCCTCAACACTTAGTAAGTTATACCTCTCCACATAGCATAGTTGCTGAACTTATAACCAGACTTACTTCATTTATAACTTAACATACAAGAGATAGGTAACTATATCAAGTCTGTTATTCATTTACTAACCACACCGGCCCTTTAAGCAGAGCCCAGATGCTGCCCTCGTGCGGCTCCACCGCGTGATAGCGGCGGGCGTCGAAGCTCACCGGCTCATCGTGCATGTCGAGCCACCTGCTCCGCAGCTTCCGCTCGCCCGCAGCCAGTCTCGCTCATCGTTTTCGATCCACACCCGGCCTCCTGTGTAATCGCCCAGAGCCAGCGCGTGATTCAGGTGCCCCGGTATGTTCTGAAGCCCTTGGTCCCACGGCCCTGGTGCGCCCCCGATGCTTCCAGTCTGCAGACACCGTGATGCCGTTAGACATCTGTGTCAGCAGGATGAAGCTGATGCGCTACATCGTCGGTTCGAGGGATGGAAACCGTCGGAGCTATGTGGAGGACTCCAAGTATGCTTGGATCTCAGTTCTGCTTTCGATCGGGTGCCGTGGCATCACATCCGGGATGCCTTTACACAGGCGAAGGTGCCCCCAGATTTGGCTGCCATTCTATTAGGCTGGCTCAGTTGCTCTGAGTACCAAATACACAATGGTGCACATACCTCCTGCATACAGGTGGGACGTGGAGTAAAACAGGGGTGCCGAGGATCGCCAACAATCTTTTTGGCCTTCATGACACTCATATGTCGGCGACTCAACGAAAAACTCGGCCGCCAGGAGCACTTGACGCAGTACGCGGACGACACGCACTCCACGTGGACCTTTCACAGCTACGAGGAACTTCGCAAGTGTATTTGGCAACTTTCGGTTATCATGGAGACACTTGAGGAATTCGGAATGTCACTGAATGATGACAAGGCACAAATACTGTTCACGGTACGGGGCAATCTTCGACAGAAGGCACGCAGTGACTTCACAACCAAGGTCCGGGACAAATTGGTGTTCGTGATTGAAGGAGAGCAGGGCACTCGACATGTTCGTTTGGTGCGGTCTACCGTGCATTTGGGTGCCAAGATCTCATACGATCAATTTGAAGCACAGACGATCGCGCACAGGCTGCAGAAGGCCAATGTCCGGTTTTGGCAATTGCAAAAGTTCTTCACGAGCAAGCGAGGTCTCAGTATTCCTCAGAGAATTCGGATGTGGATGGCTACTATCAGGCCGACGCTTATGTGTGCAGTAGACTGTTGTCTGGTCGGCCCCACTTTGCAACGTAAATTGCAGACAGTTATCATGAAGCACTTCAGAGCCATTTGCTCATGTCCGTCACACATCTATCATATGAGTGACAATGATCTGCTTGCTAAATACCAGGTCGCTGGTGTATCTGACTGGTTGAAGGATGCATATGCTCGGGATGCATGTACGAACAATGCGATTGGCATTTCCACGGCTGTTCTTGCCCGGTGGCACGACAAAATGAATGAGACTTTACAGGCTACGCAGCACAAGCTCACACATGTTGCCAGAGAGATTCAGCCTCATGCCTGTCCTGTGTGCGGTGTGTATTTCGACTCTCGCAAATCGGTGAAATTACACATGTATCAGAGTCACCGACCTCCCAAACCCAGCGCTGATTCACAGTCTCAGGAAGGTACGTCTGTTGAACCTCCGACTGGTGTGCTTCCGACGGCTCCGCCAGTCTCTGTGGTAGAGTCGGCGTCATCCACACAGGTGAAGCATGGTACCACAACCGTAGTCACCCATGTTGGTGCTGCAGCCAGTACACCATTGAGTCCGGCACAGGCGGTTCATGTGTCCTCACAAGTCGTCATTCATTCTGTACCATCCTCTGATCTATCTATTGTTCCTGCGCGACAGGGCGAAGCTGGTTTGGTTCTTGATCGATCAGTGCACTCCCGAGATGGTCTCCCAACATGTTCTGGCTGTGGTGCCAAGTTCCGAAGGTGGGATATTCTTCGAAAGCACATCAACAAAGGCTGGTGTCCCGTTTTCGCCAAGCATGATGCACCTGCTATCTCTATTGCTGATCGTGGACTTGAGGGGTTGCGTCTTATACCCGGTCTATTCGAGGAAATGCAAAACAGGTGCGTCATTTGCCACACATGGATTGCTCACACTTTCATGATGAAGAATCACTATCGCAATACCCATGGTGATCGGTGGGATGGACTTAGCTCCTACTCTGTTGAATTTCGGCGTCATCATGCGCAGATTGTATCGCCGTGTCGCTATTGTGGTGTGGTTCGAGTCGGTGGGCAGGGGGCAGCCACAGCGCATTCCAAACAGTGTACACCTCTTTTCCAGTGTGCGGTCCTGTGTCATGACCATGGACGTGGATCGGGCGGGACAGATCGAGGAGTTCTTCGGCGGACTGGAGACCTCGGACATTTCCATGCTAGGGGAGGCACTCAATCAGAAGAGGTCAGCAGATCGTCAGAGTCTACCAAACAAAGCACCCAGGACACTGGCAACGCCGCAGCAAAAGGGCAAAGGAAAAGGCAGAGATCAAGCCAGAGGGTCGAAACAAGGTCAACAAAGCCAACATCCACAGACGGAGCTACCGATCGAAGAGCTGATGCAGATTGTTCGACTATTGGTCCGCACGTCGGTGCGGCACGAAGATGCTATTCAGACTCTACGATTGGATACGGGTCTGGTCTGGTTCGTGAAAACAGGGGACGGGACTCAGGACACTACTTCGATCATTCCGTACTTGCAGGCAGTGGCAGCGAAATGGCATGGCAGGGAAAATACCGAGATGTCGGATCGACCACTTCGGGAAATTATGTTCATGGCCATTCTGCAGAAGTTGCTGACAAAGCTGGACGAAGTAGCAAAGGATCAAACTGTGGCGCTTCGGTGCCAACAGGCGGGTTGGCTCACCACGGAGCAGAAATGGGTGTATCAGAAGTGGTGCAAAGAAACGCGTACATTGGTTCAGGACAAGACCAAGGTCCCAGTGCTTCATCACACATTGGTCACCTCGATCAAGAATATGCTCCGCATGGTGGACGAGGGTCCGGTGTTGCATCGCTTCTGCTCCACACGCAAGCTGGATCAGTACGAGACCGGGGTCGCGGTGTTTGTTCAGGATCTATCGATTCGCGATCCCAACGGTACCCAAGTATTCCAAGGGCTGCTGGACTACCAAGGCAACACGGCGTGGCAACTCATAGGTG
>CAJNDT010002807.1:0-27998 GCA_905221615.1 Symbiodinium sp. CCMP2592
TGGTCCATGCCGCATGACTCTTTTAGATGCTACCCTCAGACCATGACACTGCTAGCGGCGAATGGGTCATGCCGCAACAACATGACACTACACCCTGGATGCCTCTGTGCTCTCAGTCGCTGACCCTGACTGCAATCGCTCGGTGTCCTGCCATCGCTTGACACTGGAAGGTCTGGCCTCAGTGATGCAATGTGATACATGTGACACTCACAAAACTGCTCTTGCAAGGCACTGCTATGACACTCTGCCGGCCTACCTATGGCATGTGACTCTAGCAGATTAATAGACGATAATTTAATTGAACAATATGCCTCTCATCCTAGCTCTCGGCAGCGAATGGTCCATGCCGCATGACTCTCTCTTAGATGCTACACTCAAACCCTGACACTGCTAGCGGCGAATGGGTCATGCCGCAACAAAATGACACTGCACTCTGAAGCGATGATGACCCTGACTGCAATCGCCAAGTGCCCTGCCATCGCTTGACACTGGAAGGTCGGGCCTCGGTGATGCAATGTGATACATGTGACACTGATAATACAACTCTTGCAAGTCAGTGCTATGACACTCAGCCGACCTACCTATGTCATCTGACTCTAGCAGATAATAATAGACGATAAGAACATGACTCTCATCCTAGCTCTCGGCGGCGAATGGTCCATGCCGCATGACTCTCTTAGATTTTGCCCTCAAACCATGACACTGCTAGCGGCGAATTCGGTCATGCCGCAACAACATTACACTACACCCTGGATGCCTCTGTGCTCTCAGGCGCTGACCCTGACTGCAATCGCTCGGTGTCCTGCCATCGCTTGACACTGGAAGGTCTGGCCTCAGTGATGCAATGTGATACATGTGACACTCACAAAACTGCTCTTGCAAGTCACTGCTATGACACTCTGCCGGCCTACCTATGGCATGTGACTCTAGCAGATTAATAGACGATAATTGAACAATATGACTCTCATCCTAGCTCTCGGCAGCGAATGGTCCATGCCGCATGACTCTCTCTTAGATGCTACACTCAAACCCTGACACTGCTATCGGCGAATGGGTCATGCCGCAACCAAATGACACTACACTCTGAAGCGATGACCCTGACTGCAATCGCCCAATGTCCTGCCATCGCTTGACACTGGAAGGTCGGGCCTCGGTGATGCAATGTGATATATTATGTGACACTGACAAAAACTGCTCTTGCAAGTCACTGCCATGACACTCTGCCGACCTACCTATGGCATCTGACTCTAGCAGATAGATGATAAGAACATGACTCTCATCCTAGCTCTCGGCGGCGAATGGTCCATGCCGCATGACTCTTTTAGATGCTACCCTCAGACCATGACACTGCTAGCGGCGAATGGGTCATGCCGCAACAACATGACACTACACCCTGGATCCCTCTGTGCTCTCAGGCGCTGACCCTGACTGCAATCGCTCGGTGTCCTGCCATCGCTTGACACTGGAATGTCTGGCCTCAGTGATGCAATGTGATGCATGTGACACTCACAAACTGCTCTTGCAAGTCACTGCTGTGACACTCTTGGCATGTGACTCTAGCAGCGTAGATGATGATTGAACATGACTCTCATCCTAGCTCTCGGCGGCGAATGGTCCATGCCGCATGACTCTCTCTTAGATGCTACACTCAAACCCTGACACTGCTAGTGGCGAATGGGTCATGCCGCAACAAAATGACACTGCACTCTGAAGCGATGACCCCGACTGCTATCGCCCAGTGTCCTGCCATCGCTTGACACTGGAAGGTCGGGCCTCGGTGATGCAATGTGTTTAATTATTATATTAAATTAAAATTATTGTTATATGTGACACTGACAAAAACTGCTCTTGCAAGTCACTGCTATGACACTCTGCCGACCTACCTATGTCATCTGGGTCTAGCAATATTGAAATTAATTATTATTTATTGAATAATATTTATTTATTATAATCATTAAATTAAATATTCAACTAATATGTCATTTATTAAAATAGACGACGACGATAATAATCATTGAACAACATGACTCTCATCCTAGCTCTCGGCGGCGAATGGTCCATGCCGCATGACTCTTTCTTAGATTAGATGCTACACTCAAACCCTGACACTGCTAGCGGCGAATGGGTCATGCCGCACAAAATGACACTGCACTCCGGATGCATCTGCGCTCTCAGGCGATGACCCTGACTGCAATCGCTCAGTGTCCTGCCATCGCTTGACACTGGAAGGTCTGGCCTCGGTGATGCAATGTGGTACCTGACACTGACAAACTGCTCTTGCAAGTCACTGCTATGACACTCTGCCGACCTACCTATGGCATCTGACTCTAGCAGACGATAAGAACATGACTCTCATCCTAGCTCTCGGCGGCGAATGGTCCATGCCGCATGACTCTCTCTTAGATGCTACCCTCAGACCCTGACCCTGCTAGCGGCGAATGGGTCTTGCCGCAGCGGCGAATGGGTTTGCCGCAAACACCAGCATGACTCTGCACTCTAGGGCTCCACGCTGACACTCGAGGTGATCCACGGTGAGGGCGATGTTCACATGAGAAGCTTGCTGACACTCGAAGCGAATTGTCAGTGGTAAATTACCACTGACAATTCGTTTCGAGTGGCAGCTTGAGCTAACGTGGCTTATGGTTGTTTGACACTACAAACTTATGGTTGTTTGACACTACAAACCATACAATCAATCGTTGTATACCAAGACCCAGCAAAACCACAGAAATTAAAAACACTCCGAAAGCACAGCCCAGACTATTTTTAGAGAGAGAGAGAGAGAGAGAGAGAGAGAGAGAGAGAGAGAGAGAGAGAGAGAGAGAAAAAAAAAAAAGAGTTGCTGGGATACCCTGTTGTACGGCCGGCTTAGTGGTTTCCGGTTCAAGCGGGTTTCGGGTTTAGTAAGTTTAGCGTTGTTGCCTCAGCCTTCTGCGATTTGCGCGTGATCACGTCTGCAATATCATGGCAGAGCCGCTATAATGGCGTTATGGCCTGCTCCAAAGCTGAATCCCTTGTAGCAGAATCCCGTGTCGTACGTAGCTTCAAGCGAAAAGATGCAAAAACTCTGGATTTGGTGTACTTCACACAGACATGTGAGTGCAGGTACGGATTGAGGACTCGGGCGAGCATCTGCCAGGCCCGAATTTCACGCATGGATACACTCGCCAATGGATGTGCTGGTAGCCATGGGCGTTGTCATATTTTGGGCAGGTGCTAGTAGCTTGGACGTGGTCAACGCTCGGGCACCATGGACGTGCTGGCACTGCGAGCAGTTAAAACCGCGTAAGCTTCGCCGTCCTACACCATCGACTGTTTCTGTTGTCGGCTCATTGTATTGACACATGAGATCACATCAGTACGCTTCTACAAGATGTGGCTGTGTTCTCTTGTGGAAGAGACACGGCCGCCATTTTTGCTGGGTAGTATAGAATTAGCAGCGGTTGCAGCAGCAGCAGCAGCAGCAGTAGCAGTAGCATGCAGTAGAAGTAGCAGCAGTAGCAGTGGCAGTGGCAGTGGCAGTGGCAGTGGCAGTGGCAGTGGCAGCGGCAGCAGCAGGAACAGTGGCATTGGCAGTGGCAGCAGCAGGAACAGTGGCAGCGGCAGCGGCAGCGACAGCGGCAGTGGCAGCGGCAGCGGCAGTGGCAGCGGCAGCGGCAGTGGCAGCGGCAGGAGGAGGAGGAGGAGGAGGAGGAGGAGGAGGAGGAGGAGGAGGAGGAGCAGGCGTAGTTCTGTAGTATCATCGATCATTTAGTTGGGGCGTACCGTGACCCCACTGGATAGACCATAACTGCGCTGACTAGCAGGCAACACTTGAGCGGAGCAAACGGAGGCGATCGACCCAAACCGTACGGACTTCACAGTCTACATCCAGGGATGCAGTACAGCATGCAGTTCAACAACGTTGATCGTCAAGGAAAACTCTAGGCAGGCGACTGCTGACAGAAAAAGAGTAGCTTTGGCCGAGGATGCTTCCAATGCCCACTGGTAGCCCATGTGTGCGACAGAAACATGTGGAAGTGAGAGACCTGCAGGCAAGACTGTTTCAGTTTGGTCATTCTCTAGATCAGGGACCCTTGTGCTCACCAAGACAGCAAGTCACTCTTGCGACGAGGAACTCAAAAATTGACCGTACCTTCAAGTCCACCACTTTCCGGATTTGCAAGATGAGGTGATACCCATACACATCATTTGCTTGTCTTCCGACTTTTCTGATAGTCAATCTGATGCAGACACTGGCATCTCCTCTTGATATGGCCTTGCAGGATGCTGCTACTACTACCACTACCACTACCACTACCACTACCACTACCACTACCACTACCACTACCACTACCACTACCACTACCACTACCACTACCACTACCCCTACCACTACCACTACCACTACCCCTACCACTACCACTACCACTACCACTACCACTACCACTACCACTACCACTACCACTACCACTACCACTACTACTACTACTACTACTACTACTACTACTACTACTACTACTACTACTACTACTACTACTACTAACTGCTACTACTACTAACTACTACCACGACTGCTACTACTACTACTACTACTACTACTACTACTACTACTACTACTACTACTACTACTACTACTACTACTACTACTACTACGAGTACTACTACTACTACGAGTACTACTACTAGTACTACTACTACTACTACTACTACTACTACTACTACTACTACTACTACTACTACTACTACTACTGCTACCACTACTACCACTACTACTACTACTACTAATACTACTACTACTACTACTACTACTACTACTACTACTACGAGTACTTCTTCTGCTACTACTACTACTACTACCACTACTACTACTACTACTACTACTACTACTACTACTACTACTACTACTACTACTACTACTACTCCTGCTACTGCTACTGCTACTACTACTACTACTACTACTACTACTACTACTACTACTACTATTACTACTACTACCTGCTAGTGCAACTGCTGCTGCAACTGCTACTGCTTCTGCTACTACTGCTGCTGCTGCTACTACTGTTACTGCTACTATCACGACGCTGACGACGACGACGACGACTACTACTACTACTACTACCACTACTACTACTACTACTACTACTACTACTACTACTACTACTACTACTACTACTACTACTACAACCACTACGTCTACTGCTACTGCTGCTACGGCTACTGTTTTTGCTGCTGATACTAGTACCACGACGATGACGACTGCCTCTTCTTCTTCTACTTCAACTTCGATTTCTGCTGCTGCTTCTAACAATTCCTGCATACTGCTTCTACTCCCGCTGCTACTTCAAATAGTACTGTCACTGTCACTTTCACTCTTAGTATAGCTAATGTTTCCATACCGCTGCCATCACTATCATGAGCATGACCATGACCGTGACAATGACAACCAGAACCAGTATCACTATGACTATGACACCTTCACAGTGTGACACAGCGATTGCTTCGCCATGACACAGTGGCACAATGACTATGACTGCAGAAATCGTCATGCTTATTGTTGCTACAACATGTGGGTTGGAATAGCGCTACTGTCGCAAACGACCGCAGAACCCAAAAATCATACCACGGCGGAAGAGGCTTGTTGCGGCTGCTCGCAAGCCCTTACTGTCTCTACTGTCGTCGCTCTTGAAGTCCTCATTAAATTCTGCATTTCGAGCATGTAGTACTGTTCGAGCTCATCATTTGTTTTGTCGAAGGAAGGCTACTTAAACATATTAACAACAGCGGCCGTTGCTGCAGACTCCGATGTCCTGTCATTCATATTGGCTCCGTATAGTGGGCTATGAAGGCCTCAGTTCCCCTCGAGCTTTAAACCTTAAACCCTAAACTTGAAACCCTAACCGTAAACCTTAAACCCTAAAAAGCATCAGCTCAAAAAAGCCTAAACCCTGGCAGCCTGTTTTGAGCGAGTCCACAGACCGGCTTTCTCCTGAACAAGGCAGCTAAACAAGGGGCCTTAATCAGGGTGTCTGTAGAGTATTAGGATCCATAATAAGTAGAATAAGGTTCGCATCAAAGCGTTCCTGTAAAGGGTATCTATCAGGGTGTATAATATTTGGGGCCGTAATACTTCAAATAGGGTTTTGTGGCCCATTATCCTATAGTTCTAACAAGGAACTCTCAAGATACTATACGTAATTATTCAAGCCCCTATGCGGGTTTAGGGCTTATAGGGCGTGTTTTGTTTAGGGTTTAGGGCTTATAGGCTTTAGGGTTGAAGAACTAGGGCTTAGGTTTAGGGCTTAAGGCTCAGAGTTTAGGGTTTATAGGGCGTAGGGTGTTTTGTTTTTTTGGGGTTGGCTGTGCCACAACCTGGAACCTTCCGCCTCGCTGTCACGTGAAAGATACTCAGCATCGCTGGCTTGATGGGTTGGCAAACCCCCCAAACTGAGGGCCACGGCATACGGTAAATTCTTCGGGCCGCGGCATTTGTGGTTTGCAGTCCTTTTGAATTCTGGAGTTGCTACATTGATCTCTAGAAACCTCAGCTAGACCCTGAGCCCTAAACCTTCATGAACTGAAGTTTGGTCCGAAGGACTGGCCGGGTCGCCCCACTGACGGCTCAATACTTATTCCTGGGCCTTCTCTGAAGACCAACACAAAACTCATTACCCGGCCATACTGGGTTTTAGGATTACTCAAAGGATCATGGGACTTCGTAACCAAGGCTCCTGAAAAGGCTATTATAAGGGTTAATAAGGGTTCTATAAGAAGGGTTTTAGGAGTACTTAAAAGATCATGGGGCTTAGTAACTGGGAACAGTATTATGGTAACCATACCCGCTTATAACCCGATTAAGGTAATTATCAACCACACTTACTGAGTCCCATGATCCTCCAAGTACCTGGCCATATCACAAAATACAGTATATCATAATGCAACATACGTATACTATACGTAAGCACCCAACACCCCTATGCTTTACAACCCACCCCACTTTGACCGGGGGGATGCGTGGCTTAAAAGGGAGGGTATTTGGAAGCTGGCATTCAAGTTTTGTTGTAGTCATATACTGTCCCACGAAGGCCGGCTAGCTGATAGACGAGCTATAGTACGTCTTGGAGCAACATTCTGTTAATGTCAGGTTTGTGCCGCAAGATCTGAGTCGGACAGCAAGCGAACACAAACAAGTACCTGACAGCGCAATGCCAAGCCAGCACTCACACATACGTACACAGCAGTACAATACCGCTTCTCTTCTTGTCTCGGAGCAAGACTCCGCATACATGAGCAACCGCGAACCAAGCGGTAAGCAGCAACAAGTATCCAACATCGCAATGCAGCTTCCTTTCTTGTCTCGAAACAAGATCTCGCATAAATGAGCTGTCACGAACAAAGCGGCAAGCCGCAACAAGTACCCAACAACGCAATACCGATTCCCTTACCACGAGTACTTCGGGAGATCTCTCTCACATCTCACTCGCACAGGAACCTCCTAGAAACCAATTCCTTCTCCATAGGACTCTATCCTCTAGTCGCTGCTTCGACTAGTCTTGTTTTTGCACGGCACTTGCTGTGCGCTGCTGAGACGCGGAGTTGCAGCAAAGGCCTGCCGGCACGAGCAGCATTCAGAGGACGCTGGTGAGATACCAACACAAATTTCACCCGACAAGGTTGTTGTGTGTTCTCGCTGTGCTTGACTTTCGAGAATGTCCGGAAATGCACCGCTCTACCTCTACACCTGCTTGAATTTCCGTCCTGGCCTGATCAAGGGCATGAGATTTCTCAGACGAAAAGGCGTGCGTCGTGTTGGACGACTTTTGGGGAGGGGCTGCTGATTTCCCTTTTTGCGAGGCTGGCTTGGGACGGGCCTCCGCCTTCCTTTGTCGCATTGCCTCCCGCACTGCCCGGCCTTGCTTGAGGACCTGGAGCTGAGCTCGTTTTGGAGCAGATCCTGGCACTGTCAACTCCTTGCACCAAGCTCTCCACGCAGGGCGCGGGAGAATGACTTGGACGTTGGCCTTCAAGGCTCGTCTCGTCATCTCCGCTTGGCTCGCCTGCCTTTGCAGGGGCCTGTAGAGGGCCTGGTTATGAGTGAACACCTTGACAGATTGGAAGAAGTCAAGCTTCATAACCGAGGTAGCTTTGCGCAGGGCAGCCTCGAAATACACACGCAAGAGTCTCACAAGGGCACCTTGCGACAAAGGAACTTAGGACAGGTGCAACCAAGTTACCGTCTCCCGGATCCAGTGGTTGATCTCGTGATGCAGCCTCTCGTTGGATGTGGTTCCGCTGGGTAGAAATACGCCGTTCAAGACTCGGAACATCTCTGCCGATGGCGCATCAGAGGCAATATGAACAACTTGGGATCCGTAATCCGCGGGCAGACTGCTGGATAGAGTTTCGGCCACGACCGTTGCCTTCGATTCTCGGAACGGACCACTCTGATGAGAACAGCGGCGCCTGTACGGCCACGACAGGTTAGTGTGCGGTAACCCGTGCTGGCTTCAGGCATGGCTGTAGTTTCCCGACACGAGTGTGACGCATGGAAGTCCGCCTGTCCACTTATCTTCAGATTGATCTTGAAAGTAGCATCAGTACTGAGGTACCGGAACTCGTCGTGCGATCTGCAATCCTCCAGTAGACGCTGCCGGAACTTATGGAAGGGACGTGCCTGCTATCAGATCATGGAGAACATTCGTCCAAAAGTCGTTGGTCGCTCGAGGTATCACGGAAGAGAGCTGGCCGTCATGACGTGTGCAGGCTCCCAGAAATGCAGAATATAGTTTCTGAAGGGAACCATTTCCTGCAGCTGCCGCCTGCGGAAAAGCACATGCAAAATCATACGCGTAGTACAGATTGCCAACACGTCGCATGTCCTTCCTCGACTTGATGCAACGCAGCTACCGTTCGCATCTAGGCCGTACCTGACAGTCTTGTCGATGAGAACATTTTTTGTCGGCTCCAGAGGCTTCACGTCAGCCCTTATGACGGCCGCCAACCGTTTCAGAAAGCCTGCACTCATGGCTGTACAACGAGATTGCATCCTGGTCGTACAAAGCAATAGCTATTCGCAGCGGGTCTTGTCGAACCCAAGTTTGGTCAATCCACTAATTTTGCGCCTTCCTCGCCTGCCACGGCATTTTTTGAATTTCTGGGAGTTGGAAATACTCCAACGGGAAGCCTGAACCCTAAACCCAATCTGAAGGGTGCGAACCACCACCAGTTCGAGCCCAAGATGTGCTGAACAATGAGGTGGATTTCACTCAGGACCCTAAACCGCCTAAACCCTAAAGCCAAAACTCCACTCAATCCAAACCCTACACCCTCATGCCTAAATCTCCAACACCGGAAACCCGAACTCGTGAAGCCAGAGGGGCCTAGTAAGGGTTTAAGGACGATGGTTGTAGCAAAGAGCCATAAGGGATAATGTTGAGCTTCATTCTATGTAAACCTCCATAAACTGCCCAATGCCAATCCTCCCTTACTCACCGAATTACGAAGCTTGTGTTTACCACTATCCTAAACCCAAGGGCCCACATGTTGGCCCTTTTACCCTCAAGCCTTAAACCCTAAACCGCAAGACTAAACCCTTTTCTCCATTAGTCCCTAAACTGAACTCGCGGACTACAACCAAAGCACATGATGGGGGTTCCTTCATGTGAGTTTCTTATAACAGCTTTTTAATATGGTAGGTTTTGCAGAAACGTTGGGCATTAAGGTAGGGCAGGATTATGTCCTTCTCCGGCAGATCGATTGGGGATTGACGCCAGAGTCGACCCCACCCCTGTAGGGTCTCCTTCATTGAGATACCTGGCGCTTGTGCGGCTTACCCAAAGGGTCCTATGTACTGATATAGTAGAATGTAGGGTTTTCATATTAGGAATTACTATTATGACATAGGGAAGTATCCCCCAGAACAGTACATAGGACCCTTTGGGTTAGGGTTTCTGGACCTTAACCCTAAATCATGAACCCACAGGGTCTCCTGCATTAAGATACCTCGGACTTGGGCATATGGTTGAAGGGCTTATAATGACTTGAAGGAGTTTAAGGACCTGGGATTCTAGAAACATCTTACGAGTTCTTGCGATTTTACATGGGCAAGGACTTGGCTAGGGGACTTATTAGGATTGGGCTCAAGCTGCGGATGTTTTTAGTTTCGAGTCAAAAGCTTTCTGTTTCTGTAGTCGCCATTGTGGTTTCTTCTATTTTGGGGATACGATACCAGAGCCAGACATGAACCTAGTTTTCAAAAAACAGAAGGAACTACCATGGAGACATGTGAAAACTAAAGTTAGCTATTTAGAATCAAAAGTTGCCTCTCATGAGCTCCTTGCTGGTCACCGTCAGGATCTTGCTGACACGCACGCGTGGATAGGAGTCGGACTCGTCACTTGCACTGCCTGCCGCCCAGAGACACCACACAAGTCCACGTTAAGGGCTTCTTGCACTTCTGTTCGTCTTAAAGGGTGAGGCACGGCTGTCATCGTTCATCCCCTTGTCGGCATCGGATGTTCCCACGTCAGTGTCTCCGCTGCACTGCATCGCATCGTGGATCTCCAGGACTTCCACTCTGGCATTGGGCTTTGCCGCATCAACTGCTTCAATATCCTAGGTTCCCGAGGACCCCGTTGACAACAGGGGTACGGCTTTCCATACGATTTAGTTTCAATGAAGGAAGTCGACAAGAAAAACAACAAGAAAGGTACTGCTGGGGAACCTAGTATCCAACTGATGAGGAGTGCCTTGGTTGCAGCTGGGTCCCGCGCCCATGTTCTACAGCGGAGAATTTTCACTCAACACTGCAGCCGAGAAGCGGGCGTACTTGCTCGAGCCCAAAGCAATGGGCAGAATACAGCTCAAAATCAACAACTCTAGCTGTAGCCGAAAAGACCTACCTTGTTAAGGAACTATATATAGAAACCACAATAAAGAACC
Organism: Symbiodinium sp. CCMP2592; assembly: GCA_905221615.1. Classification (NCBI taxonomy): domain Eukaryota; class Dinophyceae; order Suessiales; family Symbiodiniaceae; genus Symbiodinium; species Symbiodinium sp. CCMP2592. The sequence continues at coordinate 10,921 of CAJNDT010002807.1, forward strand.
CCAAAAAGGCAGGTCTTGTCGGCTACAGGTAAACCCTAAAACCTAAACTCTTAGTCCCCAACTCCAGGCACTAAGCCCCATATCCTACACCGTGCGGACTTAACTCCGTCCCCAATCGAAAAGCACCTGGGCTCCTTGCCCAAAGGGTCCTGTGTACTGTTATGGGGGATACTTCCCTAAGTCATCATAGTAATTCCTTAAAATATGGAAACCCTACCTTCTACTATATCGGCACATAGGACCCCTTGGGAAAGCACCTGGGTTCTTTGTATAGCCGGCCTTTTGCGGAACTTACGGGGGGGGGCAGCGATGTAGGCTCCTGCGGTAGCCCTAACTCCAAGCACCTCTGCACCCTACCCCTATGGAAGAGTTCATATACCAGAGCGGGGTGAATCTATCCATAGAATAGTATAGTGCGTATGAGGTTTAAGGCTTAGGGTTTGGGCTCAGGGTTTAGGGCATTGGTGCTTGATGAAGCACCTCTCTCGGAACTTCCTTATACTTGCAGCAGGCATATACAGTGTACAGATACATCGGCCCTTACCCAAAGGGGTCCTATGTACTGACATAGTAGAATGTAGGGTTTCCATATTAGGAACTACTATTATGACTTAGGGAAGTATCCCGCATAACAGTACATAGGACCCTTTGGGTTAGGGTAAACCTCTCACAACCTACTCTGCTTATCTCCGGGTTCCAAATACTCGAAAGGAGAATCCTGCTCAGGGTGGTATAGGCTTCAACATGGGTGGTTGTCAAAATTAGGGTCCCTTTTTGGGTACCCGACATATTAGGTGCCGTATTATAATAAGGACCCCAAAAGGGACCATAACTTTGACAACCACCCACATAGCCTCGAAGGACTCTACATGGGTTTTAGAGGTGTTGTATACGGCTTTAGAACGGTTCCCGTTGGACGAGGTTTCTGAGTAGCCCCTTTGTTCTAAGGGTACCCGTTTGCTACTGTTCTGTTTTAATAAGGGGACCCTAAAACAGCAGGGGCCAAAACGTTGCTACTCAGTACTACTCAGGAGCCGAGTGGACCCCAAACCCGTAGATGCCTTATCCCAAAAGGGTCCTGTGCACCGATATAGCAGAATGTAGGGTTTCCATACTAGGAATTACCATTATGACTTAGGGAAGTATCCCCCCATAACAGTACATACGACCCTTTGGGTATAGAACCCCTTAAGGCACCCTTGAAAGGAGTCCCTTTAGGATGCTCCTCAGCAACCTAATAGACCCTCAACCCCTATATATCCCTATAGATCCTAAGGCCTACACCATAAGCCCTTGCAGTAGGTAACCTAGTAGAGGGAACTACTGCATGCGCAAATATGCAGGGGCTTGCAATTTAGCGGGGCTGAGGGTCATGATTTAGGGATCTAGGGATTTAGGGTGTAAGGTTCAGGATTTAGGGTTTAGGGTTTACGGATCTTTAGTTGTTCTGGTTTTAGGGTTTAAGGCTTCGAGGCTTATAGACCAGCGTGGGGCTGAGCGATACTCGGGGCGCAAGGAACGCCCTGGACATTCGAGACGGCATAAGTATGAGGCACCCGTCGGGTTTAGGGCCTAGGTTTAACCTTCAACTGCCCAAACCGACTTTTTTTGTGTGCATCATTTTCTGAACTCTCTTCGGCGATTTCGTGTGGTCTCCTTTGTAATTCCTTTTTGGACCACCAAAATCTCTATTTTGGGATCCTAACCATAAAACTGGCTAACTAAAAAGGAACTACAATGGAGACTATAGGTATAAGCCCTCCTGCGTCATTTAGGGTCCAGGTAGCATCGTCTGGATATTTGGGTCCCCCTGCTCAGCACCCTTTCGGGACTCGAGCCTGGACCGGGGCCAGACGTGGTGTGTCAGGCCAACTGGTTTAGAGTTTAGGGCTTAGGGTTTAGGGGTTTAGGGTTTAGGGTGTTGCGGCATTGTATATAGTCTTGCTTCAAGTCTGTTGCGCAGCTTAAGAATTCAGGCCTGCATCGCTGATCCAGACCGCTATGTCCGCTACGTGGTCTTCTAGACCCAAGAGTAACCTGGGAATAAAAAGGGTGCCCTTTTTGGTTTAAAGGGGGTTATAAGGGAACCTATAACCCTAAAAAGGGGAATAAGGGCAAACTCTGGGTGCTAGTCTTTCCTGATCGCAAGCACCCTGGATCTTGAGAAACTCTGATTCACGGTTGCTTTGAGTTCTCTTTAACCCGTAAGGGCTCGACTCCCGCTGCCTTCGTAAACTTGGCAAACCCAAATGGGGGTTTCCGAAAATAGGGGACCCTACCACAGTACCCTAGATAATAGGATCCTTATTATAAGGACCCCAAAATAAGGTACCCCTAACGTTCGGAAACTCCAAAATCCCACCAAGAGCTCCGAATCACAAGCGTGGCCTTAGCACTTCTTCAACTGCATGGCCACGGGAAATGAATGACTAGACTAGGGTCTTGAGGTATATCGTGATAGCATGATTACGCAGGGACCATGAGTAACGTAGTACATACGGACTATCAGGGGATGTTTTGTTAACCATTCAGGCCGTCATATTCGGATATCGGGGGTGCCACAACCCTAAACCCTTGCAGGAGTTTTGGGTTCAAGCTCCCGGGCTTCTGGATAAGGGTTTACTGCGAAGTCTGCAGGGGTTGGGGCAGAAGTCTGAGTATGAACAAAACATTAGGCGCTCGACTCATATTATAAGCCGGAGGACTGCCTAATTCTCTGACAGACCTACTACAGGGGCGTCCGGGTTTAGGGTTTAGGGTAGGGTTTGGGGTTTAGGGTTTGGCGTTTCAGGGTTTAGGGTCGAGGGTAGGGCTGAGGGTTTAACGACTCCTGACAGACCTTCGGTAGAGGGCCCGAACTCAGCCATTTCAAAAATGGCTTGTATTGGCTTGTGTAGAGAAATGCAGACCTTCAATCGCTAAGTGCAAAGTACGTATGAGTGACCCGGTAGAACAGAGCTGTGGGGTATCTACTGGCATCACTCTATTGAAGTAAACCAAGGAGTAGTAGTAGTAGTAGTAGTAGTAGTAGTAGTAGTAGTAGTAGTAGTAGTAGTAGTAGTAGTAGTAGTAGTAGTAGTAGTAGTAGTAGTAGTACTAGTAGAAGTAGTAGTAGTAGTAGTAGAAGTAGTAGAAGAAGTAGCAGTAGCAGTAGCAGTAGCAGTAGCAGTAGCAGTAGCAGTAGCAGTAGCAGTAGTAGTAGTAGTAGTAGTAGTAGTAGCAGTAGTAGCAGTAGTAGCAGTAGTAGCAGTAGTAGCAGTAGTAGTAGTAGTAGTAGTAGTAGTAGTAGTAGTAGAGTAGTAGTAGTAGTAGTAGTAGTAGTAGTAGGAGTAGTGGTAGGTATTTGGGCTTTTCTATTGCCCAAAGGGTCCAATGTGCCGATATAGTAGAATGTAGGGCTTCAATATTCGGAATTACTATTGTGACTTAGGGAAGTATCCCCACATAACAGTACATAGGACTCTTTGGGTTAAGCTGCATGCCTCAACTATCGAGGTCCCAAGCCCTCATGTGGAAGACCTGCACCTCCCTTAGCCATAATCTGTTATGTGACAGCTGCGTGCACCCTTCTTTTCGAATCTGCGTGGATTTCGAAGTTGACTAAGCAGATAGATGGGCACAGTGAAAGGCCTAGAACATGTAGCAAACATACTCACTCTTCACGGCCCCAGAAAGCCCAAAGCCCGAAGCCAAAAACCCTACAATCGGAACCCGTACTATAGTGGCCTATACAAATACTTACCAATACTATTTGGGGTTCCTTATTATAATTATAGTATAATGGACTCCAAAACCCTGTTCTAATTCTTAAGTCCCCTATGTTACATCAGGATCCTTGTGACCCTGTCTCATAGAGGGGCTGTTTTTCGTTGCAGTGTCGGGGATTTCTCGTTGCCAGTAGCCAGACTCCCTAAGCCAAATCCCTGAACCCCAAACATCAAACCTAAAACCTTACGCTATGAGGTCACGACTTGGGAGTTTCCGAAAACAGGGGACCCCAATAGAGTACCCTAAATAGTAGGATCCTTATTATAAGGACCCCAAGATAAGGTACCCGGTACCCCCAATTTTCGGAAACTTCCACTTTTGGGGACGCAGAAGTCTTTGTGTTCTGATCTTGGGAGGATGCACGCAGGTGGCTGCATATAAGTAGCTAAAAAAGCCTAAGACATGAGCGCAGTCAGCGGCCACCCTAAGGGTCCATGTACGTAACTACTAATCATACACTCTCCACAATACCAAGCCACGGTTGCTACTCTCCAACACCCACGCGTCTAGTTGTTGAGTACCGTGGACGTGGACCCACAAGGATCTACGATTCCGCAGAAACCTTCATGGTTTCATCACGAGGGCCGGAAAATCTGACCACGTTAGCAAATCTCGTCAGCTGTACTGCAAAGCAGGCTGAGGTGTGCCAACCATCGAAACGCGATTCGGAACTTCGTCCACTCCGAACACCCCATCACAATCTCTGCCTGGCATAACCACCCCTACGACCGCGGGTGATAACCTGTTTTCTGGTTAAGATCAGATTTACAGGAAATAAAACCCCAGAAGGGGCACGTGTTTATATATACATATATACTAACTACTGGTATGGAACTAGCTCCCCAACACCATAAAAAATGGTCTGTTTGGGAAAGATTACCACAAAAAGCCTTTACAATAAACTACCTACATAAGTCCAACCGACGTGTAGAGACCGACGGGAACAACACCCTTTTGCGTGAGGGCTTGGGGGGGTCTTCGCTTTGCGTTTAGGGTTTATACAGAATTGCGATTGTGTGGGGTTCCTTGTCGCGTAACTGCTGTACAGGTCTGCAAGCACTCAACAGCGGACGACTACCTTCGCGCACAAGAGTCGGGGCAAAACGGTGCTTCTCAGAGCCGCGACAGTATACTATAGGGGCCTCAATACTGAGAGCAGGGTTTTAGGCCCATTATACTGTAAGTATAAACCCCAAAGTATATTTAAGCTGCTGCAGTATGAAAAGAAAGGCTCTCGGACCTAGATTTTTTTAAAAAAAAGGCGCCGGATTCAAGCTAGTCTGGAGCGACACCTCGCTTTGAGGACTGCGCTTTCATCATGCTTGAGCCGTTTTGGAAAATGCGATTGCGGCATCAACGACGGCAAAAGGCTGACTGACAGACCTTCAGCCCACCGCTGGCCAGCCATGCTATCATACCGGCTGCGGCACACCATGTGAGTGATGCGGCCGCACTGTCTTTGTACGCCCAACGTCCGATGTAGACTCCGCAGAAGATGAACGCCAAGTACACGGCGTAGAGCACCGCAGACCTTCGCGGTACTCACATTCACCACATGCGTCTATACTCGCAAGGTGTTTAGACTGACGGCAAAACCCTGAAACTTTCGCGCATTCTGGGGGGGTGTCCCTGAAACAACAAAACACAGGAAAGCCAGGCTTTAGGACCCCTGCGCCCCACATCTGCAAACCGCACTCCCACACCAAGAAACCGAAACCGTGGACTCTGTACCCGGAACCAAGAGACTGTGCCAGTCCCCATATGAAGCTTTTTGGCAGTGGGAACCGGCCAGCCAGAAACATCGCGAACCTGGCTTCACAGCTCTGTGTCTCTGTCTCTCAATCTCTCTCTCCCTTTCTCTCTGTTTTGTTTATGTCTATGTCGGGGCTTCTGTCCCTTGGTGTGTGCGGTTGTGCGTGTTTTGGTGTTGGGCTTCGTGTAGTGGTTGCTGTTTAGCGGTTTAGCGTGGCACGGGCCTAGCCCAAAGGGTCCTATGTATCGATTTAGTAGATTTTAGGGTTTCCATATTTGGACTTACTATTATGATTTAGGGACATATCCCCCATAACAGTACATAGGACCCTTTGGGTAGGCTTGACGGTGTCCCCAACACCAACACCCCGGAAGAGTGTCACCACGGCTTAAAGGGTTGCAGAAGGTCAGCACTATCTATGTCTATATACATGTACCTATGTGCAGCTGAATTATACGATAAAATATGATATGGTCGGCTAATGTATGATATGACACGATATGTCATAGTACGGAAAGTAGACGGTCTCATATGATATGACATGGTATGTTATGGAATTTTATGATGCCAAGCTACGGCATCGTATAAGATGACACCGTCCCGTATGATGTGCTTTGGTATGGCATGACTTGTTGCGTCTTGATATGGTAACCTTGGGCATGGCATGATATGGTATAATGACATAATATATACACAAAGATAGATAGATAGCTAGCTAGATAGATAGATGGATAGATCGATAAGGTATGTAAGTATATACATATGTACACACATCTAGATGAACACATACATACATGTTTGTGACTATATGCTGAAGCCTATTTATGCATATCTATGACCATCTGTAGGTGTGCATATGTATATATATACACATTATACTATATACACATGTGTGGTTAGTACAGGAGCTTATCCTATGGGGCCACACACGCGGAGAAACTATATTCTCGCGACGACTTGCGCCTCCTCAACTGACTCAAACTCATGCGCTGAACCAAAGTTTGGCAAACTAAGTAAAACCAAGATGCCGTTTTGAACACTTCATGCAAGCAGGTACACCTACACCCTGCAACCCTAAACCCTAAAACCTGAAAATCCGTCGAACCTGAGTCGTAAGCCCTGACTCAAGCCTTTCGTGTCACTCGAAGCTGCACAAACTTGATGCTTCTGGGGCTTAGGGTATGGGGGGGGGTTCTACCGCTACGGGTAGGGTTTAGGATCCAGGGCCCCGAGTTTGCATTGGAGCCAGAGTCTACACTGGAACTTGCAATGCGCAAGCCTCTAAATCTCTACAGTAGAACGACAAAAGACCCAAACCTCAAACCCCTAGTCCCCACTTCCAAACCCTTCGCAGACATGGTAATGTAGGGGGCTTAATTATTAGAATAGGGTGTTGGGGCCCTTTTTTGTATAATTAAAATAAGGAGCCCCCAAAATAAAGAACCCTCTTGTAGATCCCTTATAAGACCCCTTTAAGGATCCTTTTAAAGGGAACTCTAGGTAGTTATTTGGGCCCCTATCGTAGGACTAAAGAAAGCCGAGCAGTTCCTAGGCTGCCGAGCAGCTGCACACCGACGATCCACCATAGACCAAAGAGTCCAAGGCTCACCCCGGAGCCTTCGAGTTTAGGGTTTAGAAGTTTGGGGTTTAGGATTTTGAAGTTTGGGGTTTAGGGTTTTGAAGTTTAGTGTTTAGGGTATTGAAGTTTAGGGTTTAGGATTTAGAAGTTTAGGGTGAAGGGTTTAGAAGTTTAGGGCTTAGGGTTTAGGGATATCCTTCGTCCTGCTACTTAGTGTTCAGCTTTGATAATCAAACTCGTAAATACAGCAAAGAAGTACAACTGAGAAGTCTAGCAGCCTAAGGAGGAGTACTGAGGAGACCCCTCAACCGACCCCTAAACCCTAAACCCAAAACAAAAAAGGGCAAAAAGGGTGCTATTGTAAGAGACCTAGCAGCCGTAGGACACCAAATTGTGAATGGGAGCCCCTCCTCGTACTTGGGCTGACAAAGCGTCCATTCCTGGTCTACTTGGAAGCGGTTTTGGGTAGTTGTAAGTGGGCGGTTACAACTAGTGTTCCGTTGAGGGTTCTTTAGGGTTAAAGGTTATCCAAGCGTCCTTTCCTGGTTTAAGGTTTACATCGTCACATGTAGCCCACCAAACCTACAGTTGCCTGGCTCCTAAATCTAAAAACCCCGGGGCCGCATACATAAATATTTAATACGTATATATATATATATATATATGTATGTATGCATCCATAAATGTGCATTTTGACATTGAAGCTCTTTTCTGAGTAGGCCGAAACAGGTAGTGGCTAAGCCTTCCCTTATCGGAGCACAAGCCTACATCATAAGGCCCTTCACCTCAAAGCACAAACAATGCTCATTGCGGCGGCTTACCTAGCGTCATCATTGGGGTCGCGATCAGCAGAGCATAGTTCCACGGAAGGCCAGTGCCCAAGTGATTCGCCAGCAGTTCGTCACGAAGAGGCCCTCGAACATGGCGTGTGAAGGCGTCTAGGCTTCCTCCAGCATTCAAGATCCGACACTCATTAAAGGTCTGCTTGGATTTGAGGGTCCCTTCTTAGACGTTCTCTTCGGAGAACATATTAAAGGCAGATCCATGTGCCTAGATAGGGGTTGGGGTTTAGGGTAAATAGGGCCGTAAATGGTGCCCGATTGGGATTTTTGGACACTGCTGGGCGTTTTGGAGAAAATGTCACGCTGACTAACGCATCACTTCCATTTCCACAATGCCACAAGGTCAGCGGTAGCCTGTAGTAACCCTTGCTGTAAACCTCATAGCAACCCGTAGTAGTATGGTCTGCCCGACGACAGGTCAAGAAGCCACCTCTTCCTGCTTGGAATGAAAACCTCCTACACCCCAAACATCTTCAACGCCCGATCCCTAAGGCTCTAAGGACTCATATTTTAAGGCTGTTGGGCCTAAGACCATCCTATATATGGCTGTTGGGCCATTTAGGGTTCACAAGGGGTACCCTTTATAGGGTCTCTCAAAAAATACTACCTATAAGGCCCAAAACCCTCAAGCCCTTCATGTCGAGCTACACAACCCTCAATTAAACCTTAAAGCCTACACACCCCCAAGCCCTGACTGTGCCGAGCTAGCTACACAACCCTGAAACCGCGTGGCTACTAAACCTTAAAACCGTGACTGTCGAGCTGCCCAAAAGTCCCAAACCCTAAACCCTGACTGGCGAGCTACCCTAAACCCCTAAACCTGAACTCCCTACGAAAACCCAAAAGCACGCACCGCCGAGCTACCGTACCACTTCTCGATGGCGGCGTAGATGAACTCCTGGTCGCTGGCTTTCCGACATCCCGCGGCCGAGAGCTCAAAGGTGGCCAGGTCGTAGAAGACCTGGCTTCTGAGAAGGGCCTAGGGTCCCAAAAGGGTCCAAAGCACCTACATAGTAGAATGGAGGGTTTTTATATTAAGAATTACTATTATGGTTTGGGGCCTAGGTTCCTTTGGGGGTTCTATTGGAAGACTGATCAGAGGAGACCTGGCTTAATCTAGACGCCTTGTGCATGGACCTCCCTCCCGACTATGGTACAACCACTCTCCGAATCAGACATGTACCTGTTCTGAGACTGCTAGAGGTCGGAGACGAAAGGGAAGACTCTTCCTTTAAATTTTGCTAAATGTAATTATCCTTCCATATACCCCCAAGCCCTGTTAAAATGATTGAAGCCCCTGCATTGCAGTACACGCACCCAGCTTACAGTTCAGGCCCCTATCTCAAGACACAGTATCCAAAATCCGAACATGCTGTCCCTACAGTAGATGGCATTCTTTCCACTCCAGCCTTGCACGACACAACGCTACAGTACCCTACATCACATTACATTATGCTACATTACAGCGCATCACTACTTTACCTTACCCTACCTACCTTCCCGTACCTTACATTGCATAACATTACAGCACGGTATATTGCAGTGCATTGCAGTACGTGGCAATCCGTTGCATTGCAGGATACACTACGTGGCCTTATGTTACATTCATTCGGTTGCGTTACATTACCTTGATCTGAAGAATGGCATCATGGCATGACCTGCCGTGCCATGACGTGGCGTTCGCATACGTTCTATTACCTTAACATGTACATGTACAGGCACATGCTTTCTTAATGCGCTACACTATTACATACACATACAAAACGGACAGACAACGAAAGCGGATTAACTACTTCATCTGCTCCGCTGTTTCTACATGTATACCTTTGCATTCGCATCCACGCATACACATTTACGTACAGACATACGTAAATCCATACTATACATCCTTCACACCCATTATAATACATACATACGATTACATTAACAGAACACATACAGACTGACCCTAAACCCTAAACCCCCTAAACCCTAAACCCTCTAAACCCTCTAAACCCTGACGGACGGACGGACAGACAGCCAGCAAGGCAGAGAGGCGGAGAGGCAGACAGCCATAGGGGTGGTTGTCAATATTAAGGTCCCTTTTTGGGCACCCTAAATCGTAGGTGCCGTATTGTATTAGGGACGCAAAATAGCTGTCAAAATTAGGGTTCCTTTTTGGTTCCCTACTATGTACCCAAAAAGGGACCTTAATTTTGACAACTACCCATACAGACAACAAACAGACAACAAATGGACGGCCGGACGGACCGACGGGCGGACAGACGGACAGATAGACGGATAGACGGATAGACGGACGCAGACATACAGACGGACACAGACATACATGACCCACATGCCCGTGTTTGCAACTGCAAACAAGAAGCGGCATTTCACATGAGTTGCAACCCTAACCACCCACCCCTGCCGTTTGAAAGCAACGATCGCCAGGCCTGGCGCTTTTGAGACAAGTTCTTCCGGAGAAGGTGGAAGACGACGAAGAAGGGAACCAAGGCAACCAACAAAGTAGTGAGACTCCCCAATCCTCCCAATCGGGTTTGGGTTTCGGCATGGGGTCTCGGGGCTTGAGATTTAAGGTGCATTTCGGGCGTCGGGTTTAGGGCTTTTGCCGTCAGGCTTGTTGGGCCGTTGGGGGAGTTTGCTTCTTTGTTGGGCTCACAATTCCGACATCCGGACAAGAGCCCTTTCACCACCCCCCCCCCTTCCCAAAAAAAAGCGGAGTCCTTCGTCTTATGGGCCTGTTTCTTGCCTGACCCTATCAGATGCTCGGAAAGTTCAGAGCCCGACACGCTCGAGCTTGAAGGTTGAAAACTAGTTCTTGCCACAATACCCATAGGAACAAATCCTTTCGTTTTGAATTTCGTTTTCAGAATACATTCAACGAATCAGACCACGGAATCCTAAACGGTACATCCTAAACTCTGCACCGGATTACGACTCAGGTATGGGAAAGCCAAGATGGACTGCGAAAAGTAGGGTCTGAGTTATTTTCGCTGTGCTTCTAATCAAAGGGGAAAAGGAGGGACCCTTAATGGGGACCCCTACCCTATACTGGATTATAATGGCTATATTAAGGGTATATACTTAGGGGTCCTTATTAAATGAATCCTAAACCCTAAACCCTAAACCCTTTATAGAACCCTTTTTGATCCCTTAAATAAATAGGGGTCCTTATTAAGGGTCCCTCCTATTCCCCTTTGATCTAACTGCCGGGCCGATCGCTGAGGGCCTTGCGGGTTTTTTCGGGCTTGGGACTTTTCCTAGACCCAAGAATAACCTAGGAATAAAAAGGGTACTATAAGGGCTCCTTTAAGGGATCCATAGGGGTTTAGGGTTTAGGGACCTAAGAGTAACATAGGAATAAAAAGGGTGCCCTTTTTGGTTTAAAGGGGCTTATAAGGGCACCTGAACCCTCAAAAAAGGGAATAAGGGCCTACTCTGGGTCCTAGTTTCTGGTCTTGGGCACTCAGGGCCTTCGTGGTTTAGGGTTTTGGGTCTAGAGGTTTACCAGCATTCCTACAGATTGCCTCGCCAAAGCCTTTTAGGTCATCTGAACAGTGGGTGTTTAGATGTGTTTCGGATTTCGGCCAGGCAAAAGGCAATTAGATGTCTGCGGAAACCGAGCAAAAACCGTAAATCCTAAACCCCTGAACCCCAGACCCAAAACTCCCTAACCCTTGACCCAAAACCCTGAACCCCCTAACCCTTAACCCTAAGCCCCAGGCCCAACCCTAAACCCTAAACCCTGAACCCCCTAACCCTTAATCCTAAACCCCAAACCCAGAGACTCCAATATCCCTTAATGAAGGAATATTCCTTAAATCATATTAGGGATCCTACTATAATTTAAGGTATATTCCTTAATTAAGGGATATTGGAGTCTCTGGGAACCCTGGCATGCAATGCTTAACACCGGAAATCCCTGCAGCTGCCTAGGGTAGCGATCACGAGTACATAGATGACAAGGCCCACTGTGGCACCCAGCCAGACAGAGGCTACCGCGGTTTCCACGAACCTTGACGAATTTTAGGGTTTGGGGGTTCGGGCTTAGGGTTGACGGCTTCGCGGCTTGTTCGACTAGATGTTCAATCAGCTGCTCACAAACCATGGCTCCCACAACTCAACTTTACTAGGCAAGCACCGGAACAAAGCTAGAGTCATAAATGGGAACAGGTTGGGGCCGTAGTCGGGCTAAGATTGCGGGTAAAATGTAAAAGGACACATTGGTATTCAGTTAATGTGCGTCATGTGCGTACGCATATAGCATGCTGAAATGTTGCTCGACAACGATGAATTATCACGCAAAGGCTGCCTAAGAGACACTCTGCCGTTGCTTGCGACACCCTAAGGGTCCATGTACTCATCTAGTATATACATTGGCCTTAATGTAGTTCCTATATAGGTACTTTGGGGCCCATGTATCTCTGTGTGGATACATGGAACCTTAGGGACAGTCATTGCAACCACGCATCGGAAAAATCGCGAAGGCTTGCTCTCTTACATCCGCTCTGATCTGCACACTGCATACTACGGTCTGGACCTGTCACAGTGCTTCCGCGCCCCTTACACCCTGAACGTGAAACCTTGGACCCTGAAGGACTTAACCATCTTTAGCCTCAAAATATGGGAGTTTCCGAACATTAGTTACGGGTACCTTATGTTGGGGTCCTTATAATAAGGAGCCTACTATTTAGGACACTATACTAAGGCCACCGATTTTCGGAAACTCCCAAAATATGATCAACGCGTCCAAGGGGCAAAGGAGCGAAGCGGATCCTGCGCTGCGGACTTGGGCTTGAGGGTGCTTGGGTTTAGGGTTGAACTTGAAGGTGTTGGGATTCGGAAAAAAGCTTAGGTTGTTGTGTTCATGTGTGCTTTGCGGGTTGCTGTGTAGCCTGTTTGGATCCGTAGCTACGAAAACCACCATTGGAAACCATTGTTGGGAAAGGTCAGCCCGGATTGGGGACGAGGCATCTATCGGTTTAGGGTTTAATTCAGGGTTTAGGGTTCCCTAAGGGTCCAAGTACCCAAATAGTAGGGTTTCAGGCTCCAAAAACCATTCAGAGTATGGATTTTGGGGCCTAACACCCTACTATTTGGGTACTTGGACCCTCTGGGTTTTTTTTTAGGGTTTAGGGTGTAGGGGCGTCCATGCCTCGAACCCTCAGTCCCGGAATCCTAACCCTGAAAAGCACTCCAAGGGTAAAAGGAGGGACCCTTAATTAATAAGGACCCCTAGGTATATACCCTTAATATAGCTATTATATACCCATTATATAATATATAGCCCATTATAGGGTAGGGGTCCCCATTAAGGGTCCCTCCTTTTCCCCTTTGAAGCACTTGAACCCCAAACCCAACATGTGTCAAGGTCTGTTCCTACACCGGCCGGCCTCAGTACTCCGTTTAGGGTTAAGGGTTTAGGGTTTAGAGTTTGGGGTTTAGGTTCAGGGTTTAGGGCTATCTCAAACGGTCCTATGTACTGTTAAGGGGGATACTTTCCTAAGTCATAATGGTCGTTCCTGATATGGAAACCCGGTACTTTGGAACCTTTGGGTATTAACGCTGCCACTAGAATGTGACCCGGGTTAAGATGTCACATCATTTACCAACATGAACTCTTGCGGAAAATGTAACAAAGTTCCTTATCAACCCATACTGTACCCCATGTAGAATCGTTAGCACCCATGGTTCCCCAAACCCTTCCCAAAGGGTCCTATGTACCGATATAGTAGAATGTAGGGATTCCATATTAGGAATTATATACTATACTATTATGAGTTAGGGAAGTATCCCCCATAACAGTACATGCATAGGACCCTTGGGCTTGTTACACAAGATCTGGGTTCCTGCAAAATGAAAGTGGATTTGGGGGTTCAAGGCCAGCATGTCCCGGAAACAGTCCTGCCGGACGGATTGGCCTTTCGAAATGCAGCCAATTCGAAGACACACCACAACCTGTATGGCTCAGGGTTTAAGGTTTGGGCTTTAAGGCTTAAGGTTTAGGGTTGGGGTTTCGTGCGAGCCTGCGGCTCACAGGCAAACGGCAGAGATTGCTGTGGCGTGGCCCGGCGTCCCGGCTTTCAAGTAACTCTTCAATAATGTTCGGGCTCTGATAGTTTGAAACAGGGATTTGAGGTAATTGCTGGCCAAAACAACAATACAAGGACAATAAGGAAATGTTATCGAAACATTCCGACCCGGGCCCCTATATGTTGCCCACCCTCGTCGGAGTGACATTGCAAAACCCTTTCCCAACCTGCTTGAAAACCCGAAAAGACCTGAAGCATAGACAGGCAGCCCCCAGAAATCAAAAAGGCTTTGAGAGCCCCAAACCCTAAAATCCTAAACTTGCCATGAACACTGAACTCAACAACTCCAACACTCTTTACTGAAAGAATGGCCTGGTGAGGTAGGGCGCGGAGTATAGGATCCTCAGCTCCTCCAACTTGTTTCTGCTTAACTTGGCTGACTTCTGAACCCCTCCTAAAAGTAAAACTTCTTAGCCTCATTATTATAGTTCATATGGAAACCCAAAACCCTAAACCCCAAACCCCAAAAGGTATAATCCCTAAGAGCCAACCCAAAGAACGCTAAGGGAAGGTTTCGGCTTTACAGCTCAGGTCGCGACGTTGCAGGATTTCTACACCCTATTCGCACAAAGATGAAGTGGGGAGACCCTGCCACTGTCACATCTGTGGAAATATGTGTATCTATCTATCTATCTATATATATATATATATATGCACATGTCTAGTATGCACATATGGTCAACTGCCCCCCCCCCACCCCCAAAGATCTGCACCCTATCCGTTCCACTCTCTGATTCATGCCACGATGTCTCTCGAACCTCACTACTCCATGTGCAAAAAGTGATGAAAAGGCCAGCGAAACCTGCTTCCCTGTAGAACAGCTGCTTTGCTCATCGCCTGTTTTCATTCTGTCAAACTGTTTGCACAGAACACCAGGCCCTGGTTCAAAAACACTCCAAAGTCGAAGTGGCTATGAACGAACAGAGGCGAGATAATTAGTTATTGGTATGGCTGGAGGGAATGTGTGATACACATCTGCACCGTACAACGTGTACAATACAACATGTTTTTAGAATTCCCAGAGCCCCGGAGGGCTGTACAGCTGGGTTTGGCTAAGGCCACATTTAGGGACAGTACAACACTTTGAAAGCTACTACGACTACTACTACTGCTACTACTACTACTACGACGACGACTACCACGACTAGCACGAAGACTAGTAACTACCATGACTGCTGCGACGACTACTACGACTACTATGACTACTACGATTGCCACTGCCAGTGGCACTGCTACTGCTACTGCTCCTGCTGCTGCTGCTGCTGCTGCTGCTGCTGCCGCGGCTGCTGCTGCTGCTGCTGCTGCCGCTGCTGCTGCTGCTGCTTCTCCTACTGACCTGCTACTGACACTTCTACTGCTTTCGCTACTGCGATCGATACTTCTACTGCTACGGCTGCTGCTACCACTACTGCTTGCTACCAACCACTCAACACTACCTACTATTTACTGTTAGCCACTACCAGTATCTACCGTCTACTACCAGTAGCAACTGTCAACCACGAACATCACTACTAGGGCTACTGCTGCTACGCCTGCTCCTACCCCTTCTGCTCCTGACACTCCTCCTCCTCTTCCTCCTACTACCCTACACCCGAAACCGTAGCCCAACGTCAGCGTGAAGCCTGAAACCGTCTTGCAAAAGGATACTACGGTTGATGATACGATATCCTGCATTACCTTAATCACCCTAGACTTTGGGATACATGGCATATTCCTTATTATGGGAGTTGTGGTATATTCCTTATTCTGGGCATTATGGTATATTCCTTACTGTTGGGTATTGCAGGATTTCTATCACACCCTGAACCCTAGCCCTTAAAGGTACCCTTATAGATCCCTTAAAAGGACCCTAAACCCTACCCACCCTGAACCCTAAACCCCGAAACCCTAATGCAGGATTGACATTGGTATCATCGACCGTAGGAGGCTTGGTCTCCTTGGAGGCGCTCAGGAAGCCACCCAGCCCTTGGCCAGGACTTCAATAGGGTTTAGGGGTTTAGGGGGTTAGGGGTTTAGGGTTTAGGGGTTTAGGGTTTTAAACCCTAAACCCTAAACCCTTAGGGGTTTAGAGGTTTAGGTGGATTTAGGGTTTAGGGTCAGTTTAAGGTTTAGGATGATCCCAGGTTTAGGATCTCAAAACCCTGGAGCCTCATGTGCCTAAGGGCTGTTGGTGGGGCTCCGGGCTTCGAATCGGATCGCTTTGCAGCCTGGTCTAGAGCCTAGGGTAGTTATGAGTATATAGGGATTCCTTGAAGGGCTCCTTTCAGGGTTCTATAGGCCTTTTTTGGATTGGGGGTTTAGGGTAGTTAAAAGTAGGCTTATAAGTCACCTAATATGTGTTATAAGTATAGTTACCCTACTTATAACCCTACTTATATCTAGCCATGAACCTCCAAGTAGGGTTTACGGCCATACTCTCCTTGACGGCATACGCATGGGGACGAAACAGCTCCTGGGCCTTGCACAACCAAGGATCCGTAGATTCCCTGACGCATCATTCCGACGTCTCCTTGGTTAATGCTGACCACGTCGAGGAAGCAGGAATCCTTGTTGTCCCCGATGTCCTGGCAGTCATTGGAAGCCCTGCAAAGAAAGCGTTGATGCTTCGTAACAATGCACTTGACCAAATCAAAGGAACACTGTTTCAAGAAGTGTCAGTTTACGATATTAAACACAGAAGAAATACCTATAGTTTCCATTGTGGTTCCTTTGTTGATATAAAAGCTGTTATATCCAGAAACAAACATATGAAAGGCTACATCGAAAAAAGGAACTACAATGGAGACACTCTAGGTATAGCCTAACGCCTAAACCCAAAAACCTTGCCAACATCCTAAATCCCGCAAGAGTCGAGAACTGAACCCTAAAACCGGACCGAAACCCTAAACCCTTACAGTAGAAGCCAAAAAGTTGGAAACCCAATAGCCTCAATCCTTAAGAGTAATGTATAGGGAATCCCAGCACTATTTGGCCTTAATCGGCTTTCCAACTTTATGGAGTTTAGTGTAAAGGAACCCCAAACCCTTATAGATCCCTTAAAGGGT
>CAJNDT010002808.1:0-27988 GCA_905221615.1 Symbiodinium sp. CCMP2592
TCGCTTGTGCTGTCTTTCTCAGCCGGGCAGCTGCCAAGATCTCACAAACGTGGACATGGACATTGCAGTGGCATTTCCCAAATCATCTTCTAGCAGATAACTACTGCGTAACATGTGGGCTGCGTGCTGCCTGGTATGCGTCCTTTCCCGTCATAATGAACTGGCTGCCTTGTCCACAAAACACCAGTTGTCAGCTGTGTAGTGTTACTATGGGGGTACCTTAACGCGTCCTACAGTTTTCGTGGTTTTTCGAACACTGAAAATGGCCTCGCGCGATAGTACAATTTTGGAATTGTTTGTCCACAAATCTTGAAACCTTCCAGACCCCCTGCTCCCCCCAAATTCAATGTTTACATAGAAGCGCCCAATGAGCATTGCGGCACACATTGAAATTGAGGGGGCGGGGGGGAGGTTTCTGAATATGCAAACAAGAAGACTGTCAATGACTGACTGCTGCTGCACTCGATAAAACCATAACTCCTTCATAAAGTCTCGTTATAGATCCTCCCCGAAGTCCTGCCTGATCTTTCCGTAAACCCTCGCATGGCCAAGGCCCCCGTAAACTTGTAGATAGACTACCCTACAATTTTTTGCACATGCCACCCCTCATGTTTTTCGTGTATGCTCCTCCAAACGCTTGCTTGCAGACCCTCCCCCAAATCCTGCCTTGCAGATCCTGCCCTAAACTCTGCAGATCCTTCCCTAAACCCCCCTTTTGCATTCCAAACCCTGCCCCGCAAATCACTCCCCAATGCCTCCTGCAGCACAAATTCCTATTCTTCGTGCGCATTTCTAATGCTTTGGTGGTCCTGCAGGCCTCCCAACCCTTAGCCCTCCAGATAATGCCGCCCAAGCCTCCCCCTGGCATAGTGCCCGAATAGTGCCCGAATAGTGCCCGAAATAGTGCCCGAAATAGTGCCCGAATGAACCCTTCATAGTGCCCAAATACATTTCCTTTCGTAAAGGAAAGAAAATCTCCTTTTTCTTCGCGAAAAATCATTTGGGCACTATGAAGGGTTCATTCGGGCACTAGTTCGGGCACTATTTCGGGCACTATTCGGGCACTATTCGGGCACTATTTGAAGGCGTCTACTATTCATGCACCGCAGCCTTGCCAAGTCCCTCCCACCACTTCTCCAGGCCTGAAAACCTCCGTCCAGGGCTTCCCTACCCTGCCACACTTTCGACGAGCTTTACGAGCCCATTTTCGGGGCCCGGAAAACAACAAAAAACGTAGGACACATCAGAGTACCCCCACAGTTGCAGAGGCAAACAACGGTGCTTAAGCAGCACAAGTCCAATCACCAGGGTCGCAACGGAGCGTTTCGATTGATTTCAACAGACGCGGTCGCTCGCGACACTGGTCGCCGCATGTCGGGCAAAACTTTGGTAAAGCTTTAAAAACGTCTCTCTCGCAGAATTCCGCAGTTTTTGAGCTCGGGTTGTGGCCAAAAATTGGTTCCCAAAGCTGAGACCGCCTGATTGGAAACTATTAGGGAAGACCCCATTTTGGGCTTCGTTTTTGGAGCTCGAAAATGGGCTCTAGAATGGATCGAAAACCTTGGACAAAAGACGCTCCCAATTGGATTGGAACGTTGCTCGAAAAAACAACCTTGTAGCTCCGCGCGGGGTCTGTGCGTGGTCAGCTTGAGACTGTCGATGATGTCATGACAAGTACTTGTAATAAATACCAGGCAAGCGAGGCGGCAATGACTATGGCGTACCTTAATGCGTCCTATAGTTTTCGTGGTTTTTCGAACACTGAAAATGGCCTCGCGCGATAGTACAATTTTGGACAAACAACAAATCTTGAAACCTTCCAGACCCCTGCTCCCCCCAAATTTAATGTTTACACAGAAGCGCCCAATGAGCATAGCGGCACACATTGCGGCACACATTGGAATTGAGAGGACGGGAAGAAGGTTTCTAAATATGCAAACAAGAAGACTGTCAATGACTGCTGCAGCACTTGATAAAAAACAATAACTCCTTTATAAAGTCTCGTTATAGATCCTCTCCGAAGTCCTGCCTGATCTTTCCGTAAACCCTCGCATGGCCAAGGCCCCCGTAAACTTGTAGATAGACTACCCTACAATTTTTTGCACATGCCACCCCTCATGTTTTTCGTGTATGATCCTCCAAACGCTTGCTTGCCCCTAATCCTGCCTTGCAGATCCTGCCCCAAACTCTGCAGATCCTTCCCTGAACCTCCCCTTTTGCATTCCAACCCTGCCCCGCAGATCACTCCCCAATGCCTCCTGCAGCACAAATTCCTATTCTTCGTGCGCATCTCCAGTGCTTTGGTGGTCCTGCAGGCCTCCCAACCCTTAGCCCTCAGATAATGCCGCCCAAGCCTCCACCTGGCATAGTGCCCGAATAGTGCCCAAATATTGCCCAAAATAGTGCCCGAAATCGAAAAACTTCGAGACCGTCACAACCAAGTTCAAAACCTTGAAGTTGC
Source organism: Symbiodinium sp. CCMP2592 (assembly GCA_905221615.1). Classification (NCBI taxonomy): domain Eukaryota; class Dinophyceae; order Suessiales; family Symbiodiniaceae; genus Symbiodinium; species Symbiodinium sp. CCMP2592. The sequence continues at coordinate 2,462 of CAJNDT010002808.1, forward strand.
AACCAAAAGCTCACGAAGCTCTCCCAGTCGGAAAACAAACTTCACGAAGTGGCTCAGGACAAACTGCAAAGCGAAGCGTTGCACTCGGACTTCTTTTTCACACTCGCGCTTGAGCCAAGCAGTTCGGTCACGCTTTCACTGCAGCAAAACTTCTGAACTACAGCTTGCAACCAAACTCGCACAACCAACTCAGGCCCCTCAGAAACACTAGTGCTTCTGCTAAGCACTTCAAGCACTTCACAAAGATTCCCTTGAGGATCCTTTCAAACTGCAGTCTCATCCTTGAGGCAGTTGGCACAAAACAAGCTCAAGACTCTTCAGACATGCTCAAAACATGCAAATACCATGCCGTTCTGCATGAAATTCTCTACTTGCTCAGACGTGAAAGAAAACTCGACTTGAAACACTTTTGCTCTCGCTGCTGACAGGTGTTGGTTCTTCAGGGCAAAAACAAACGACAACTTACACAAGCAACCATGCGAAGCAAGCTCCATCCCACATCAACGGTGTCGAATTCCTTTACCCCCTCTTGGAGGTTGCTTCGTTCCGACAGTGGGTGCAGAATCAAGGCGGTTGATGCAACTGATGCACACCCGAAAGGTCTTCAGCCTGGCGTGGCGACCTGGGCACGTTGGAAAGAGGTGCAAAGTCTTGCCAGCTGAGGAAAGAAAGAACTTGCTGTGTTCGTCCAAAGTTGTAGTAGGCAAAGCTGTCGAAAGATCTTCTTCTGACTCATCCGGATCGTCAAGTCTGACTTGCGTTTTCAAACTAACCGACTTCCGGGGAGCAACCAAGCACCAAGTGACCAAACTGGCCACCGCAGCGGACACTGTTGCCGTGGCAAGTAGAAGCCAAAGAAGCTCGTCCATGGCTCGTCACTAAAAGAAAGAAACTCTAACTGGCACTCAGCTCGAGGTTACCAGCTGCGGGTCTGCGGCGTCTCTGAGTCTAAGCTGAGGACGCGACGTATTGGGCTCACTTCAAAGATTGCAACACTTTGTCACACAAGGCAACAGGGTAGTGCTGCGTCTCGCGAAGATTGAAGTTCTCTGAATGAACATGGTCCTTGGTGCAACGAATGCTGTTCAACGCGCAAGCAAGTGGCTCGAAGTCGGTGTCCACGCGCCAACGCTTGTGAATCAATGCTCCATCTGCTCCAATCATGCCGACAGCACAGCCATCAACGAAGCTGGTAATCACAGGACGCTCGCGGCTCGCAAGCATCTTCTTAACGTCTTTCCAACTCCAGTACTGGCACGTCTTGGGCCACTCGACTGCAAAGTACGGCTGAAGCTCGGCACTAATCCCTTCAACTGGCGACACCAACAGGCAGAGGTTCTTCCAAAGCATGCGCTGGATGCCCCACAGTTTCCTGAGGCGGGCATCGTGTCCAGCTCTGCACGGGGTCGAAGACCAAACAAGCACACGCACCTTGTGTTCAACCATGCGCACGATAAAGCTTCGAGTCAACGCGATAGTGTCCTCAGACAGTCCATTCTCCTCTTCCGTGATGCAAATCACCTTCAGATCTCTGAAGGCCGCGGCAGAAACCTTCATGCCGGAGTTCACTGAGGTGCAGAACTCAACCACAACCCAACGGTTTCTCAAAGGGTTCACCTCGTCAAGCTGGCGACTAAAGCGCTCAAGGACGGGGGCGGACACCACTCTTCCAAGCATCGTGCAGAGCACCTCGTTATCAAAATCAAGATCAAGCAACAAGAGAGATTGCCGCGGCAGATGCTCGATGATCCCAAGCTTTTCCCAATGCACTTGTGGCTTTCCCAGCGCTTTCGTGAAGATATCAGCGGGGTTCTGGGCTCCAGGAACCCAAGACAACGTAATCAACTTATCCTGAATCGCAGCCTGAGTCCAACACACGCGAAGATCAATGTGCCTGACTCGACGAAGCAAACCATGCATGGATCCAATATTGATGGCGGCTTGCGAGTCTGAGTAGATCGCGGGTGGCTCCTGACAGGTGCGAAACATTCCCCAGATGTGCTGAACCAAAGCACCAACTCCTACCGCTTCCTTGGCTCCCTCGGTGATCGCAACCAACTCTGCTTCTGCGCTCGACATTGCCACGCTGGTCTGTGTCCGGGTAAATGCCTTGATGGGGAAGCCATCGACGAGGATAACACATCCCGACAGGGACCTCCGATCGTTATTCCGTTCGGGGGCCCAGTTCGAATCGACGTAAGCTTCGACTCCTCGGCACTCATGAGTTGTTTGAGGTGATCCACCGAAATCAGATACCTGAGGAAAGCCCGAAGGCAGGCTTCATGTACAACCAAAGGCGTTGACTGGCCTCGGCTCAGAACACTGATGAAGTAGGTCAAGTCTATTCTCGTTTGCCCCGCCCAACTGATCTTGCCCACTGCTGAGCGATATTTCGTCGCCGCTTCTGTGGACAACGGTCTCTGGGAATCGGGTTTCTCCAGGGATTCATCCAATATTTTTCTAAGATCTGGCGGCGTTGGGCTCCCCCGTTTTATGCCGTAGGACTCATACACCGAAGTGAAGTAGCCCTCTGGAAGCCCCAACATGAGCCCCCATTCAACCTTCTGGATCACTCTCCCCAAGAAGTCGATCTTCTTGTCACGGGACAGGATCCCTGTGACCTTGATCTTCACCGAACGCCCCAGGCGCTCGATCAAATTGAGTGCTGCTTCTCTGTCCTTACAAGCAATCATCAAATCGTCGACGTAAGCAAGCAAAAGCATCCAAACTTTCTTTCCCTTGAACTCGTATTCTCCCGAAAACACGCTCTTCTCTGTATCCGACGCATGCAAGCCCATCTCTTTAACAAGCTCGCTCAGATGCTTGTACCACGCAAGTGACGCCGATCGCAATCCATAAAGTGCTTTCCGCAACTTCATGAAAACTCTTGAGTTGTCACTGAAGCGAATGTTTGGTGGTAGCATCACACACTCAGGCGACACAATGAGCGCAAACAAGAAGGCTGTTGAAACGTCGGCAAGCACAATGTCCGAATCAGTCGCAGAGACGAAAACAAGGAAGGACCGGAACGCTTCATTGGACGAGGTAGGACTTGAGATCCCCAGCTCGGCCGCCGTAGGACTACCGCTGGCGTAATCACGTGCGACCACTCTGGCACGCACGATGTCCTCCTTTGTTTCTCCGTCCTTCTTCTCCACCGCAACCCACCGAGTGGAGAGGATCCGAATCCCATGATCCCGACAGTACTCATCCGCCTCGCGCTTGGTCACAACGTCTCCAACTCGAAGTGAATCGAGTGCTCGAATCTCCTTGGTCATTCCCTCGCGGGTCTTCGTGGGATCGAGCGGTTTATCAGTGGCATCGTCCCTCACGAAACTAGGTTTCTGGAGGTAGATGATGCGGTCACGCATCTTCAGTTCTGTCCAACCATCATCTTCAATGCTCGAAAACACGCTCGCCCGACACTCGACTCCAACAGCAAAGTTCTCCGCAAACTCAAGTGGAACAGCATCAAGTGCATCATAAGAGGCAACCGACCAACATGCATCAACATCCATCGGGATTTCACCGACGCCTCGGGCTTCATCCTCTTCTGCTTCTCCCTGTTCCTCCGAAGGCTCGGCCTCAGAAGCTACAGAGGGAGGTGACCCAGAGGGGAGATAATCATCAACCGATGGCATCCAAGGATCCCGAACCTCAACATCATCATAGTCATCTGGAAGTTCCACCTCAACTCTCGGGTCCTCATCATCCATCCCAATGGGCTCTGGCACTACGTCTGAAGGTTCCTCGCCTCCCTGTCGTCCGGCGGCTGCCGGCTGATTCTCACGCTGTTCCTCAAGCCACGCACGATAACGCTTCCGACAGGTCACTGAATGTTTCACTCCATGGAACATGCCACGCTCACAAGCCAAGCAACGACGGGTTCGACCATGCTCAAGCAACCAATCCTTTGGAGGGTTCCCATCTTCAGTCAAGCTCAACGGCAACACGGTCAACTCATCATCGACACGCTCAATGTCAGGCAAGCGCGGCGGTCGATGCACAATGCTCCCAGACCTCTTCCCAAGCAACCCAAGCAACTCAAGGTCGTATCTCACTGGCAACAACATCTTCACAGCAGGTGATGGCAGGATCTCAACCTCTCCCGGCCTCAGCTGGATCGAAGCCCAATGTGAAGCCTTCCCCAGAACAGGTCCCAGGTAGGCTCCATACGCAAATCGACCTGTGATTGCTGCTGCTTTGCTTGGTGGTGGCGCAACAAGAACAGTCCCACCGAAAACGTAGGTTTGGTGTGCTTTGTGCTGGTTCCCTCTCAGTCTCTGCAAAGGCGACAACATGGATCCAGACATGGTGTTGTATCTGTTATGCACTGCGCAAGCATGGGCAAACAACAAGCTAAAGGCTTTCCGATTGTTCCTCAACCCAACAAAGCTGTCCTGCATCTGCAACAAAATCCCGCTGGCAACTTCTCTCAAAGCTCGAACCCCGCGTTCCGCCACAGGGGCGTGACGGCCTGCTGCGAACTGCTCGATGGTACCTTGGAATGTTGGGTGATCCTGCAGGAGCTGCTGCCACAACGCACGCATGTAACCCTCAGCGTCACAAGTGAAGAGGCAGTCTTTGTTGGACAAACCGAAATGCAAAAGCCACTGGGACATGTCTGCAACAATCGCTTCCTTCGGCCTATCACCATTCACGCAACCTATGGCAAAAGACCTAGAATGCACAATGATCAAGAACTTCAGCGACCCATGCCAGAACTGATCAAGCTGTACCTCGTTCTGGTGCACATCGGTCCTTTGGCGGGCTTTCTTCAAACCCCTAGCTCTCACGCACACTTCGCAGGAACTGCTGTATGGAACATGCGACCGCAACTCATGCTCAAACAAGCTGAACTTAGGAAGCACATCTCTGTCACTTGCAATCCACCACGCATCAGAAGGTTCGGCGCTCTTTTCCTTTCCATCATAAAACTCCGGGCTGGCACCTACAGGAGCTCCAGATCGCTCTCCGAGGCCGGGCTCCGTGATCCTCTCGGCCTGGTCCTCCGCCTCACCGGTGTCCTCGACCTTCTCGGAACTGCTGGCGGCTCCGGCAGACGTCTCCCCGGCCTCGTCTCCACCAGCGGTCCCACTGGCGGCGATGGCGGGGGATTGAGATCCACCAACCTTGGCCTCAAAACGATCGCCGGCGGAGGCCTCGGAAGATTGAGGCCATGGAGGCCCCACCCCAGAGCCACTGCCTTTGCCACCGGCTGCACTTCTGCCCTTGTCTCCTGTGGTGTCAGAGAAGTGGCCGGGTATGGTAACACCGGAAGTTGAGGCCTTTTCTTCGGCCTTGGAACCTTCGGGAGCTCCTCGACCGTCGCGGTAAGGCTCACAGCTGGACCAGCGATCTCCTCGCCCAGCTCCTGAGCTCCCTGTGCCTCTGTCGTGACAGAGACCTGCGGGGCGACGATCTCCTCCACATCCAGAGGAAACGGCGTCGCCTCCTCCACCATTGGTGTCCCGCCCGGCTCCCTCACATCCTCCGGCGGCGAGGTTGACTGGCTCGACGACGAGGTCGACTTCGGCGTAGTCACCCGCGACCAAGTCCCGATGCTCAGCGTCCCCCTCACCACCCCAGTGAGGTAGTTCGCGAAGTCCATCGCCCTGGGGATCCCCTCCTCGGCCTCCGCCTCGGAGTTCGTTCCCCAGTCCACGTCCATCGCCCGGGAGCGAGATCTCAGCAGAGAAGGCCCTTCTGTAGCTCTTTGTGGGAATGCTGTAGCACCAGCCAACGTTGCTGTAAACTGTCGTTCCTAGCTTCACTTCTTGGTTGCCGTTACTTAAGGACACCACAACACCTGAAGCACAGATCGACACCTGCCAGCCCCTCTGAGCCATTTGGCCGGTAGAGAGGATTGCGTGGTTGCAGCTTGGCGCAACGAGAGCACTCAAAGTAGCGCAAACGAGCCCCTCTACATCAGTGATAAAGCAGGCTCTCACGGAAACTCTCCTACGCAAAACTATTGGCTCTCCGGAAGCAAGGCTGCACTCAACACTCACCGGACGCTCCTCCAGGACCTCGACGTGGCCACCATCTAGCATGCCCTCCCCGATCAAGTGACATGAAGCTCCAGAGTCTATCAACCAAGCACACTGCTCTTCAAAAGAAAACGTGGAGGCTCCAATGCTGTTCACCTGCTCGACAACATGCTGTGGAAACAACTGACCACGCTCAACGTTCTCATGCCCTGTGTCTTCTGCAAAGCGAACGTGACCACGCAAAGCTGCTAGCTGACCATGTTCTTGCTGTTCTGCAACGTGACCATGCTGTTCTGCAACGTGACCATGCTGTTCTGCAACGTGACCATGCTGTTGTGCAACGTGACCATGCTGTTGTGCAAAACGACCATGCCCTTCACGCTGTTGTAAAAAATCTCCCGAAACATGCCATTCTTCATGAAAAAGATCTCGATCATGCCGCTGTTCAGGAAAATCACCGTGACCATGCCCTTGTGAAAGAAAACCTTCTCGACCACGCGCTTGGAAAGGGCCGGGCTGCGGCTCCAAAGCTCCAACCAAAAACGTCATCGTCACTTGCGGCGTCGTCGCTGTACTCCTTGCTGCTGCGCTCTTTGCTTTGGCCTTCGCAGAGGCCTTGTCGTCACCATTCTCGTTCTTCCGCGGCTTGGGACAGTCTCGAGCAAAGTGCCCCTTCTCACCGCAGTTGAAGCACTTCCCCTTGGTAGGCGAAGCAGACTGCGACCTTCCCTTCTCACCTTTTCCTTTTCCCTTCTTGTCTGGGCTCGTGCTCTTGCCTTTGTCTTTTCCTTTCTCCTTTCCTTTTCCTTTCTTTCCTTTTCCTTTGCCCTTCTCGAAGGCAGCCACCATCTCTTCAGTCCAAGCGGCCTTCCCAGTCTCCTTCTCATACCCGATGAGCCGAAGGTGGGAGTCATAAAACTTGATCGACGCAAGGACCTGCTCAAGAGTCTCACTCTTCCCGGGCAAGAGAACGTAGTGCTTGCAGTTCTCCGGCATGCACTTGAAGTGGAGCATCACCTTCTCAGCTTCCGATAGGCGCACAGACGGATAGGAACTCAAATTCCTGTCTGTTCTCAAGAGCTCTGCTTCGACCGCCCGATAAATGTCCAAAGGGCGCTGCAGATGTTTTCCGGGACGGTAGTTCAGGACAGACTCTCTAATCGCACTCGCTTCCATCCGGGACTGTATCCCGAACTCCAGGTTCAGCTTTCTGAAGGCCTCGTACCCACAAGCTGACACCAACTGCTGCTGCTCTGCCTGGCGAACGATATCCAGTCCACGCTGGAACGTTCCCAAACTCTGCTTCAACAAGTTGTGGAACCTTGCGCTTCTCGCAGCTGGTCCCTTCTCCAAGGTGTCTTGACGCACCACCTCTTCAGTGATGCTCGCCCTGTAAAGCTCGACGGGGTAGAAGTCGTCCAACAACGCAAGCCAAGAACTGATTCCCTCAACAAACTCGGTCCAGTAGTTGATCTCGCTGGACCGCGAAACCATCTTCTCAAAGTTCAACATGGGAATCTTTGGCAAGTACTGCTCTGCTTTGTTGTGCCTCACTCCTCCGGTGTCTTTGTCGACCTCCATTGGAGCAGGCTCTTCACCACTCTTCTCTTCTGCAGCCTTAGGGCTAGCTGCAGCCAAAGTTTGCCCTTGAAGTCTTCCAAGACCCTTCACAATCTGCATCAACTCGCTGATCTGAACAGACTGTGCTTGGATCTGGCTCGACTGGGCCTGGATCACACTCAAGGCCGCGTCAGCAGTAAAAGCTCCAGAGGTTTGCGCAGGAGACTGCGTCACAGGTTGCGCTTGCGGCGCACTTCCAGAACTCGTTGCTTGCTGTTGCACTTGCTGTGGTGCCGTAGGTGAACCAAACGCACTCGGGGTAGGCGTAGGCGCTCTCTGCGGGACTGAGGTCCTAGAAGGCGCCCTCGAAGAAGCACGAGCCCTTGAAGGCGAACGACCTCGAGTCTGCAGAGGCAAGTCAGCAGGCCTTCTGGGAGGACTGCGGTTCCTTCCACGACTTCCACCACCCAAGCTGGACAACGAAGAGTCATCCCCACCGGCTGGCAGAGACACTGGTCTTCTCATTGTCACTCACACTTTTCTCAAGCAACAACCAAGCACGTCCTCTGCTGAAGCGTAGCCAGGAGCCACGCTCCGCTACCACGAAAAACTTCGAGACCGTCACAACCAAGTTCAAAACCTTGAAGTTGCAACCAAAAGCTCACGAAGCTCTCCCAGTCGGAAAACAAACTTCACGAAGTGGCTCAGGACAAACTGCAAAGCGAAGCGTTGCACTCGGACTTCTTTTTCACACTCGCGCTTGAGCCAAGCAGTTCGGTCACGCTTTCACTGCAGCAAAACTTCTGAACTACAGCTTGCAACCAAACTCGCACAACCAACTCAGGCCCCTCAGAGACACTAGTGCTCCTGCTAAGCACTTCAAGCACTTCACAAAGATTCCCTTGAGGATCCTTTCAAACTGCAGTCTCATCCTTGAGGCAGTTGGCACAAAACAAGCTCAAGACTCTTCAGACATGCTCAAAACATGCAAATACCATGCCGTTCTGCATGAAATTCTCTACTTGCTCAGACGTGAAAGAAAACTCGACTTGAAACACTTTTGCTCTCGCTGCTGACAGGTGTTGGTTCTTCAGGGCAAAAACAAACGACAACTTACTTAAGCAACCATGCGAAGCAAGCTCCATCCCACATCAACGGTGTCGAATTCCTTTGAGAAAGGACCATTTATTTACAAGGACGTCTGCACTCCTGCGGCAACTCCATCTTTGAGGGAAAGAAACAGGAGGTGCTTCACGTCGGACATCGTTGCAACACATGGACCAAAAGAAGGCTCGAATTGCGGAGCCAATTCCGGAAGCTGTTCTCTAGGAAGGGCCTCCTCTGAACGACGACGACGACGCAGACGACGACGACGCGGCAACAACCCCGTATGTCGCCACCGAAATATCGCGACCTAAATGTCGCCACCGAAATGTCGCCGCCCAAATGTCGCCACCGACGACGACGACGCTACGACGATGCTTGTGCAACACATTTGCCTCCTCAACCCTGGCACGCTCATGAGGCAGCAGATCTGGCCTTCCCCAAAAACAATCACGAAAACGGACTGGTCTGATCCCTGCACTATTTCTGGTGTGCCTGGACCTAGAGACTGTGGAGCAAGGCGGGCCCAGCACCAACAGGTCAACGAAGCCTGACATCATGCCCAAAAGTTCATGTTGAGTGTCTTCCCGCGCAAGGTCCCATCAGTAATCGGTAGCCAGGTCAACAGAGGCAATGAGCACTGTGAGCCCCGCTTCCTCCGCGAAGCCTCTCTCTACCTGCATGTGGACGATACACTGGTTCTAGGAGTGGGGGAGTGTGCGAGGCTGACAGCCCCCTGATGGAAGAGATCGCTGATAACATGGAGGCCGCAGGCTTCAGAGTGCCCGATCGCCGATCGGGCGATGAGATCGCAAAAGTGGTAGGTTACGAGATTGATGCGCAGAAGGGTGAGTTCAGGCTGCCTCGAAAGAAGGCCAGGCTGTGAGCCAACTCCCCTTCCCAGACAGCCTTGCGACAAAAGTAACACCTTAAGTCAGTACTCCAGCGGCTCCAGCAGGCCAACCTCTTGTCAAAACGACTTGGCTCACACAGGAAGCATAGCTGATCGCCCATGCCAGAGGACCACGAAGCAGGGTTTTCTGTGGATGAGTGGTGGTATGCCATTCGCAAGGCCCGGTGCGCCTCTCATCGAGTGTTTGTGATAATGCATCTGTTTGGAGGGGAGCGGCGGACGGGAGACATACATCATTTTGTCAAGCGTTTGGCGAGGCTCTGGAGAAGGACCGACGGGCTTCTGTGCACGGGGCCCTCGTGCGCCCTTGGCTCCTTGGTCGGTGAGTGTCTCAGCTGATCGCATAGGAGTCAGGATTTTGAACGAAGCCGTGGAGGATCATGTGCGGGTGCTGCTGGGGGATGATCAGTTAGGCGATCAAACACTGCGCAACAAGTCGACACATACCTGGAGGATAGGTTTGCAGCCGTCTCGTAAGAAAGCGACCTTCACTGTCAAACCCCATTGAGCGTTCATGCCGATGATGCTGACTCTCACCAGGGCAGGCGCAATGAGCAAAGCTATTGAAATCCCGCACATTTCCCGCCAAGGTAGTCGGCTTTTTGGTGGGACCTCCGAGGGTGCATTGATCAAAAGACACTGAAGAAGACCCCGTGCGCACCAGCAGCTCCCTGAACTCAGTCGTGGCAAAGATCGACGGGTAGGGCTGGTAGCCTGGGTCCTTCGGGTGCTCCCACAGAGAGCTTCCACCATACAGCGAGATACGATCACACAAAGCTATGCTACGACGGATGCCCTCACAGTCGCCGCAGCCCTCGCTGTCGCTGCAGCGCCACAGGAACCCTCGGTTTAGGGAGCTGTGCACGAGGAGCGTGGCAACACGGGCGACGACGACGCGGCGACAACGACGACGACGACGCAGCAACGACCCCAAATGTCGCCACCGAAATATCGCTTCCCAAATGTCACCACCGAAATGTCGCCACCGAAATGTCGCCACCCAAATGTCGCCACCAAAATTGGCCGGTTGCGCCCTGGACTCTCGGAAGGGTTTTGGCTGGGTTGAAAATTGGTGGGGGCCGAAAACGATACGTTGAACGAAAAAGCAAAGCCAAACCTCCAGAACTCATGTTGCGTACGACTTGCAAAAGGAACTGCTCAAGAAAGTTTGAATCACCATGGACAGCGCAGACTTCATGTAAAAAAAGAGGCAAAAACCAGAGTGTCCTGAGATGGTTATGCTGTTCAGCTTGAAAACATTGCAAGGGCGCTTTTGTCCTGTTAAAAAAATTACTGCGCAAAGGTTGTGCTACGTTTTCCATCATGCAATAGACTCTCGTTCGAAAACGTGACAGACATGCCCAATCGCTGCTCTGTCGGATGTGCTGCAAAGGACGCTCGCAAAACCGTGCACGAGAGTTTATCTTAAAAAACTGGCCCCCGTACATTATGGACCCCAGAGGTCTCTGGTCTTCCCGGGCCATTTTTGCTTGACATGCCAAGTAACTGTAAGAAGGGAACGGATGCTTGTACAAACTCGCACCTGTTTAACTGTTTAGACATAACGAAGATTTGACAAATCAGAATCAACACCGGTGCTGAGTTCTCGGTTACGATCACGGAGACAAAGTTTCAACGCGATGAGTTGCTGCCATTCCGCGACCAAAAATTGGTCGAGGTTTCCGGCTTCACCTAATGCAACAGCAAAATGTGTTGCAAGAAAGCATACGAGCTGAGACGGGGACTTAGACCCTACAATGTGTCACACCAAGAGATTCTCGAACGAGACTTGTAAGCAGACACTGCAAATTTGAACCTGTCAGAGGCAACATGACAAAAGCAACACAGTGACTTCCCAATCTTGCAACATACTCCAATGAATCATCAGAGCAATTCGTCCTGCTGGTCGTACTGATTCTCAACCAGCACAAGCTATGAGATACAGAGAACCATGCATTCACTGGGCATCTTGGCCTTCCCGTCTCAGGCCAAAGCAATTCTAGCTTTGCACACCTGCCTTGCGCCAGCTTATTCAGAACTTTAGTACGCCGATCTGCCCTAGCCTACACTCCGCTTCATTTGTGTCATGTTATAAAAAATAACTTCCTGCTGCTAGGGCATCACAAAGCGTCCTCCACTACTCCTAGATTTAGACCCCGTCCAATGCCTCCCACACTTCCCAGCCTCTCTCTTCCAGGCTCTGCCAATCCCTCCCAACCCCCAGCACCTCCCAGTGTCTCCCACCACAATCCAGGCCGGCAGGCCCTGACCTTAGTGAAAATTGGGGCTGCGTTTCCTGGCGGGGAGTCCCGCCAGACTGAGTTGCACAACAGAGCGTTTCATGGCGCGGTTGGCCTTTTTCGCTGGATTCCATTCAATTTCACTTTTTGTGCGGGTTTGTGTGGTTTTTGCTCCTTTCTGCTGCATTTTTGCATTTTCAGCACATTTTTGTACGTTTTAAAGGTTGTTTTGGGTGGGATTCCGGTGGGTTCCGGTGGGTTCCGGTGGGTTCCGGTGGGTTCCGGTGGGCTCCGGTGGGCTCCGATTCTCACCTGAAACTCTGCCAAATTTGCCACTTTTCCGGTGGGAATCCACTCCCTGAACCAAGCCCGGGTAACCAATTCTCACCTGAAAATCACCAAATGTTGCTGGTTTTCCGGTGGGAATGCTTCTCGAAGCTATTATGCGTTGGCAAAATGATACTTCAGAGCAAATCCAAGCATGGATTCCGGTGGTTGAGTTCCAAGGCGCTTTGGGGCTGGCCGAGGCCCACCTGAATGGCCTGCTTAGAAAGTCAATTTCCCACCAAACACCTGCAAAAGTTCAATTTGCTTGAGTTTGCTTCAAAAATGGCCAAAATTTGTTTAAATGGCAGAATTCAGTTAGAACTTGTTGGAATTGCAATTTTCTGGCTGCCAACGCCAAACGGATCAGACAGGAGCACCTCTCCATAAAATCTGTTGGCTTACCGATCTTTGTGTTCCGTTTCACTGGAGCCAGGGCACCGTTGCTGAGTGCTCAGTTTTGAGGGCAGAAACTAAACACACTGAAAAGAACAAGGCTCAGGCTCGCTTCAAATTGCTGTTAGCGTGCAGCTGCAAAGGGAACAGAAACCACGGTTTGAGACTCACAACTGCTGACATTGATTCGGTGCGAACTTTTGCAACCGCCAGCATAACAACGCTTGTTTATGCTACCACGTGGAAAGTGACGGCAGAATTGTGCTGCGAGAGCCAAATTTACATGCACTGAACTTGCTTCCATTTTCTCTTGCAGTCGGCAGTCTATCATGTTTATAACCTAATTATCTCATTTCAAACTTCAAAAAACTTCAAGACGCAAGATTCAAGACTTCAGGACTCAAGACTTCCAAAAATTCAAGACTTCAGCCTCACGAGTTCTGGAATTGGGGGTTCACGATCAAAATCAAGACTTCATGATTCATATTCATTCCATGAGTCTTTGAATTTATGCGACGTTTTGATTTGTTTCAACAGAACTGAAACACATTGGGCGTCAGAAGCTGGAACCGAAAGACCAGGCAGACCAAGAGGGAGTCACAAGGAGTTGGAGGGAGTGACTCGCGCCACCGTGCAGTTTCGTCGTTCGTAGATGATAGACTTTGATTTTGATTATCTGTTTATTTGATTGACATTTGACAATGTAAGTAATAAATAACATGTAAAATGACATAATATGCTCGGTAACATTTGTCGAAACACGAAAAAGTCAAAGATCACGGCATCATGGCAACGGAGGAGTCATGACAATCCTAAATCGTGACAAGCAATGAGAGAACCTACAAAACAATCAAACACTTGTTATATTGTTGATAAAACTTGAATTTTGACATCTTGAAATCATGAAAAGAATCTTTCTTACAAGTACTTCCTGAGCCATTGATTCACTGAGCCCTTTCTTTCCGACTCCACGGCCTTGGCCCTCTTCGCAAGCTGAAGCTTTGGAAACTTTTCTACCTCCAACTAGCTTATGCTTTACACACAAAATGAACTCCAATCACAGCCAAACTTTAAAAAAAAACTCCAAACAGCTCCACTTCCAGCAGCGCGTCTTCCAGTCCATTCCAAATCTTGGATTTGTGTCCAAGCCACACAACCAAGTCTCTTAAATGAGAACAAAATTTTTTCCAAGCAGGAAACTCCAATTTTCAACAGTTCCATTTGAACTACAGTGTTTAGAAGAATCAGATCCTGCTCCAAGAAGGCGAAAGCACTGGGTGCAACCAACCAACCAAAATATCGCCACCCAAATGTCGTCACGAACGGCAACGACGACGACAACGACGATGCGACGTGTTTGGAAGGCTGAGTGCGCTGGCTGCCACTTTTCCGACTCCCACCTGCCCCTGCTCCTACTGCCACTGCTCCTTTTCTATGCACCATACCAGTTGCATTCTTACCCCAAAAAAGCACAGAAGCAAACATCATCAGGATATCCCACATACACCGCTAATACAGGTTTCTGAATCCGACAACGACGCACAAGATTTCCAACAGACAGCTTCCAGTGGAAGTGACAGACATGAGAGAACAGAGGGGGGCCACTCAAGAGAAGCGCTTGGATTGTTCGACCCCACATTTGGAGCCGCGTGTGCTGCAGTGGTCCGCACCCAAAGTGGACGTCGGCGGCACTGGTCGCCGAACAAGCGTTCCAGCACAGCAGCAAGCTTGGCACAGGTACCTTCTAGGAGAACCTTCAACTCCAACCTTGTACGGTAAAAGCGTGGCGCTTCACAGCCTGCAGAAGTCCGCTACCAAAAAACAAAGTGCACTTGATTTTTTTTCTTGAGCCTTGAGCTAACATTTGCTGCTAAACCGGCTGTCCTCAAAAGAACAGTCCGAACTGCACTTTGCGCTGTCGGAGGTTGCATCAACTTCAATTTCCCCTTTTTTGCTCTTTAAGTCAGCTCCATCGTGAAATCGAAGTCTTTTATTGCTGCATGGTTGTGTGTCTCTTTGCGCAGAAGGTGCATTCCGCTGTCACAAACAACAGGCGTGCTCAGCAATTCCGCCACAGTACTGCTCTGCTCTGTTGTGCCTCACTCCTCCGGTGTCTTTGTCGACCTCCATTGGAGCAGGCTCTTCACCACTCTTCTCTTCGGCTAGCTGCAGCCAAAGTTTGCTCTTGAAGTCTTCCAAGACCCTTCACAATCTGCATCAACTCGCTGATCTGAACAGACTGCCCTTGGATCTGGCTCGCTGGGCCTGGATCACACTCAAGGCCGCGTCAGCAGTAAAAGCTCCAGAGGTTTGCGCAGGAGACCGTCACAGGTTGCGCTTGCGGCGCACTTCCAGAACTCGTTGCTTGCTGTTGCACTTGCTGTGGTGTGAACCAAACGCACTCGGAGTAGGCGTGGGTGCTCTCTGCGGGACAGAGATCCTAGAAGGCGCCCTCGAAAGAAGCACGATCCCTTGAACTGCAGTCTCATCCTTGAGACAGTTGGCTCTTCAGACATGCTCAAAACATGCAAATACCATGCCGTTCTGCATGCTCTACTTGCTCAGACGTGAAAGAAAAACTCGACTTGAAAACACTTTTGCTCTTGCTGCTGACAGGTATTGTGATTCTTCACGGCAAAAAATAAACGACAACTTACTTAAGCAAGCATGCGAAGCAAGCTCCATTCCATTTCAACGATGTCGAATTCCTTAACCAGCAGCGAGTCTGGAGCTGCAGCGACGGTTTCCGTCGTTACTGCCTCGTTGTTGTTCTTGGAGAATGATTTTTCTACACTGGATGCCTGCCTGTGGGCGGGTCGCCTTGATGTGGCAGTTTGGACGCACGGGCTTGGGTTTGGGCCCCAGAATGAGGAGTTCATGACCCCAAAATGGGGCCGCCAAGCGGCCCCGATTTCGGGGTCCTCTAGTTGCCAGCAAAATATGTTAAAGGAGGTTGGCTGCATTTCGCGGCTCCTTTTCTGGGGCCGCGAGACGGCCCCAGTTTTGGGGTCGCAAGTTTGATTCCTGCACCCACAGCGGCTGAATCTCGTCAGCTGCGCATGTCACTGATTGTATTGACTTTTGGGAGCGAGGACCGTTTGGAAGGCCAGAACTTGTCCAAAGCAGCTGTGTGCTTGCCCTCAAAATTGCTGCAGCCAGCGGAATGCAACTGTGGAGGGCCGACCTGGCGAAGCCAGAATTGCTTGTGTTTTGCGGACCTTAAAATGGGGTCGCCCGACAGCCCCATAACTGTGCAGCTTTGAGATCGTACAAAGACAGGGAATTTTTCCAGAGGTGACTCTAGCATTTCTGAACAGAGCAGATCAAGCCATGCAGAGTTATGGTGTCGAGAAGGTCGGCCGGAACAGATCATACAAGAGCGGCGGAATTTTCTGGAAGGTATCTCCACCAGATCTGAACAGGACTTCTTGAGCTGTGCAGAGTTGTGGAATCGAGAGGTGTGGCTGACGGTTCGGAATTTGCGCACGGTGCTTAACTCCGAAACCCCTCATGCACGACATGGGCTCACCTGGCTCTCGCCAGATTTTTTTTTGCTCTTTTAGCAGAGACCCATTTGCAAATTCCTTGCCTCTGCCTTGCTTCTGGTTGCATTTGCTGCTAGATTGGCTGTTGCGTTCCCTTAAAAGAACAGTCCGAACTGCACTTTGCGCTGTCGGAGGTTGCACCTCTACTTCAATTTCCCTTTTTTGCTCTTTAAGTCAGCTCCATCGTGTAATCGGAGTCTTTTATTGCTGCATGGTTGCGTGTCTCTTTGCGCAGGAGGTGCATTCCGCTGTCACAAATAACAGGCATTGCTCAGCAATTCCGTATCCCACGCAACACAGACCCGTGCCGCCCTTCCAACAACAGACTCGTACTGGTTTCTGAATTCTAGAAACATGTAGACAAGCAGGATTCTTCCAGACACTGGTCGTGAAAAGTGCCATTTGATTTTTTGGTGTTTTTCGGTCTGCGTCAAAGTGTTAGAAGTGCTTTTGAGTCAGATTAGTGACCGCACTCGTTTTGTCTCGTTTTCTTCCGTATGCTTTCAGCTCAAGGCTCAAGAAAAAATCAAGTGCTGCACACTCTGTTTTTTGGTAGCGGACTTCTGAAGGCTGTGAAGCGCCACGGTCTTACCGTACAAGGTTGGAGTTGAAGGTTCTCCTAGAAGGTACCTGTGCCAAGAAAGACATGGACTTTGACCTGTTTAGACCCGGTTCTGTTTGTCCTATAAGTCCGCCTGCAGCTCAAAGGTGGAAGTGGTTCTTGCTGCTGTGTCTGGAACGCTTGTTCGGCCACCAGTGCCGCCGACGTCCACTTTGGGTGCGGACCAACTGCAGCACACGCGGCTCCAAATGTGGGGTCGAACAATCCAAGCAATTTTGGCTTCGCTTGAGTGGCCCCCCTCTGTACTTGCCAAAGATTCCCATGTTGAACTTTGAGAAGATGGTTTCGCGGTCCAGCGAGATCAACTACTGGACCGAGTTTGTTGAGGGAATCAGTTCTTGGCTTGCGTTGTTGGACGACTTCTACCCCGTCGAGCTTTACAGGGCGAGTATCACTGAAGAGGTGGTGCGTCAAGACACCTTGGAGAAGGGACCAGCTGCGAGAAGCGCAAGGTTCCACAACTTGTTGAAGCAGAGTTTGGGAACGTTTCAGCGTGGACTGGATATCGTTCGCCAGGCAGAGCAACAGCAGTTGGGATCAGCTTGTGGGTACGAGGCCTTCAGAAAGCTGAACCTGGAGTTCGGGATACAGTCCCGGATGGAAGCGAGTGCGATTAGAGAGTTTGTCCTGAACTACCGTCTCGGAAAACATCTGCAGCGCCCTTTGGACATTTATCGGGCGGTCGAAGCAGAGCTCTTGAGAACAGACAGGGATTTGAGTTCCTATCCGTCTGTGCGCCTATCGGAAGCTGAGAAGGTGATGCTCCACTTCAAGTGCATGCCGGAGAACTGCAAGCACTACGTTCTCTTGCACGGGAAGAGTGAGACTCTTGAGCAGGTCCTTGCGTCGATCAAGTTTTATGACTCCCACCTTCGGCTCATCGGGTATGAGAAGGAGACTGGGAAGGCCGCTTGGACTGAAGAGATGGTGGCTGCCTTCGAGAAGGGCAAAGGAAAAGGAAAGAAAGGAAAAGGAAAGGAGAAAGGAAAAGACAAGGGCAAGAGCACGAGCCCAGACAAGAAGGGAAAAGGAAAAGGTGAGAAGGGAAGGTCGCAGTCTGCTTCGCCTACCAAGGGGAAGTGCTTCAACTGCGGTGAGAAGGGGCACTTTGCTCGAGACTGTCCCAAGCCGCGGAAGAACGAGAATGGTGACGACAAGGCCTCTGCGAAGGCCAAAGCAAAGAGCGCAGCAGCAAGGAGTACAGCGACGACGCCGCAAGTGACGATGACGTTTTTGGTTGGAGCTTTGGAGCCGCAGCCCGGCCCTTTCCAAGCGCGTGGTCGAGAAGGTTTTCTTTCACAAGCGCATGGTCACGGTGATTTTCCTGAACAGCGGCATGATCGAGATGTTTTTCATGAAGAATGGCATGTTTCGGGAGATTTTTTACAACAGCATGAAGGGCATGGTCGTTTTGCACAACAGCATGGTCACGTTGCAGAACAGCATGGTCACGTTGCAGAACAGCAAGAACATGGTCAGCTAGCAGCCTTGCGTGGTCACGTTCGCTTTGCAGAAGACACAGGGCATGAGAGCGTTGAGCGTGGTCAGTTGTTTCCACAGCATGTTGTCGAGCAGGTGATGAGCATTGGAGCTTCCACGTTTTCTTTTGAAGAGCAGTGTGCTTGGTTGATAGACTCTGGAGCTTCATGTCACTTGATCGGGGAGGGCATGCTAGATGGTGGCCACGTCGAGGTTCTGGAGGAGCGTCCGGTGAGTGTTGAGTGCAGCCTTGCTTCCGGAGAGCCAATAGTTTTGCGTAGGAGAGTTTCCGTGAGAGCCTGCTTTATCAGTGATGTAGAGGGGCTCGTTTGCGCTACTTTGAGTGCTCTCGTTGCGCCAAGCTGCAACCACGTAATCCTCTCTACCGGCCAAATGGCTCAGAGGGGCTGGCAGGTGTCGATTTGTGCTTCAGGTGTTGTGGTGTCCTTAAGTAACGGCAACCAAGAAGTGAAGCTAGGAACGACTGTTTACAGCAACGTTGGATGGTGCTACAGCATACCCACAAAGAAGTACAAGAGATCCTTCACTTCCGAGCTCTTCAGCTCGGACGGCGATGGAAGCAGACTGGGGCGGAGTCTCGGAGACCGAGGAGGAGCAGGCCCCAGTGATGAACTTCGCGGAGCACCTCACAACGGTGGTGCACAGTGCTCTGCAGCAGACTCTCCAGGGAGCGTGGTCTCGGGTAACGTCCCCGAGGTCAGCGACGTCTTCGGTGAGCAGCGGGAGCAGGTCGCCAGCGGAGGGAGCTCAGTGCGGGATGGAGGGCAACAAGATGGAAGAGAAGGAGACTCCTCACCTTCAGAAGGAGATCCTCCAGGAGACTCCTTGGCACGTGGATGTGGAGATGCCGGCGATCCATGCGGAGCCACTCGAGACCATAGAGGGGCCAGCTCAGTCTTTGACGGAGCCACTGGAGCCACAGGTGGTGAAGTCGAAGGCCAGGCCGAAACCGCCGGTGTTACCATACCCACCAATATCCGTCACGGATGCCAAGGATCAGACGCCGGAATCCGAGGAGCAAGAGGCCGACCAGTCGAGGACCAGCCCTGTGGGGGGCGGTTGGGGGCTGCACGGCCTCTGTCTGCCGAAGCCACCGCCTCCGGTTGTGCTCAAGCCACGGATCAACGATCTCAACACCCCTCCATCGCCGCCATCGGTGGAGATCGTGTCGGTGAAGTGGGGGAGGCACCTGCCGAAGCCTCCGGCAGTGCCGAAGGCCAGATCGAGATCTCCGGTGAGGCGGAGGGTTCAGCCGAGGGGCTCGCGCAGCCCGGTTCCGGAGGAGGAGCTTCTGTAGGTGACGGCCCAGAGTTTTGTGGTGGAAAAGAAAATAGCGCCGAGCCTTCTGATGCGTGGTGGATTGCAAGTGACAGAGATGTGCTGCCTAAGTTCAGCTTGTTTGAGCATGAGTTGCGGTCGCATGTTCCATACAGCAGTTCCTGCGAAGTGTGCGTGAGAGCTAGGGGTTTGAAGAAAGCCCGCCAAAGGACCGATGTGCACCAGACCGAGGTACAGCTTGATCAGTTCTGGCATGGGTCGCTGAAGTTCTTGATCATTGTGCATTCTAGGTCTTTTGCCATAGGTTGCGTGAATGGTGATAGGCCGAAGGAAGCGATTGTTGCAGACATGTCCCAGTGGCTTTTGCATTTCGGTTTGTCCAACAAAGACTGCCTCTTCACTTGTGACGCTGAGGGTTACATGTGTGCGTTGTGGCAGCAGCTCCTGCAGGATCACCCAACATTCCAAGGTACCATCGAGCAGTTCGCAGCAGGCCGTCACGCCCCTGTGGCGGAACGCGGGGTTCGAGCTTTGAGAGAAGTTGCCAGTGGGATTTTGTTGCAGATGCAGGACAGCTTTGTTGGGTTGAGGAACAATCGGAAAGCCTTTAGCTTGTTGTTTGCCCATGCTTGCGCAGTGCATAACAGATACAACACCATGTCTGGATCCATGTTGTCGCCTTTGCAGAGACTGAGAGGGAACCAGCACAAAGCACACCAAACCTACGTTTTCGGTGGGACTGTTCTTGTTGCGCCACCACCAAGCAAAGCAGCAGCAATCACAGGTCGATTTGCGTATGGAGCCTACCTGGGACCTGTTCTGGGGAAGGCTTCACATTGGGCTTCGATTCAGCTGAGGCCGGGAGAGGTTGAGATCCTGCCATCACCTGCTGTGAAGATGTTGTTGCCAGTGAGATACGACCTTGAGTTGCTTGGGTTGCTTGGGAAGAGGTCTGGGAGCATTGTGCATCGACCGCCGCGCTTGCCTGACATTGAGCGTGTCGATGATGAGTTGACCGTGTTGCCGTTGAGCTTGACTGAAGATGGGAACCCTCCAAAGGATTGGTTGCTTGAGCATGGTCGAACCCGTCGTTGCTTGGCGTGTGAGCGTGGCATGTTCCATGGAGTGAAACATTCAGTGACCTGTCGGAAGCGTTATCGTGCGTGGCTTGAGGAACAGCGTGAGAATCAGCCGGCAGCCGCCGGACGACAGGGAGGCGAGGAACCTTCAGACGTAGTGCCAGAGCCCATTGGGATGGATGATGAGGACCCGAGAGTTGAGGTGGAACTTCCAGATGACTATGATGATGTTGAGGTTCGGGATCCTTGGATGCCATCGGTTGATGATTATCTCCCCTCTGGGTCACCTCCTTCTGTAGCTTCTGAGGCCGAGCCTTCGGAGGAACAGGGAGAAGCAGAAGAGGATGAAGCCCGAGGCGTCGGTGAAATCCCGATGGATGTTGATGCATGTTGGTCGGTTGCCTCTTATGATGCACTTGATGCTGTTCCACTTGAGTTTGCGGAGAACTTTGCTGTTGGAGTCGAGTGTCGGGCGAGCGTGTTTTCGAGCATTGAAGATGATGGCTGGACAGAACTGAAGATGCGTGACCGCATCATCTACCTCCAGAAACCTAGTTTCGTGAGGGACGATGCCACTGATAAACCGCTCGATCCCACGAAGACCCGCGAGGGAATGACCAAGGAGATTCGAGCACTCGATTCACTTCGAGTTGGAGACGTTGTGACCAAGCGCGAGGCGGATGAGTACTGTCGGGATCATGGGATTCGGATCCTCTCCACTCGGTGGGTTGCGGTGGAGAAGAAGGACGGAGAAACAAAGGAGGACATCGTGCGTGCCAGAGTGGTCGCACGTGATTACGCCAGCGGTAGCCCTACAGCGGCCGAGCTGGGGATCTCAAGTCCTACTTCGTCCAATGAAGCGTTCCGGTCCTTCCTTGTTTTCGTCTCTGCGACTGATTCGGACATTGTGCTTGCCGACGTTTCAACAGCCTTCTTGTTTGCGCTCATTGTGTCGCCTGAGTGTGTGATGCTACCACCAAACATTCGCTTCAGTGACAACTCAAGAGTTTTCATGAAGTTGCGGAAAGCACTTTATGGATTGCGATCGGCGTCACTTGCGTGGTACAAGCATCTGAGCGAGCTTGTGAAAGAGATGGGCTTGCATGCGTCGGATACAGAGAAGAGCGCGTTTTCGGGAGAGTACGAGTTCAAGGGAAAGAAAGTTTGGATGCTTTTGCTTGCTTACGTCGACGATTTGATGATTGCTTGTAAGGACAGAGAAGCAGCACTCAATTTGATCGAGCGCCTGGGGCGTTCGGTGAAGATCAAGGTCACAGGGATCCTGTCCCGTGACAAGAAGATCGACTTCTTGGGAAGAGTGATCCAGAAGGTTGAATGGGGGCTCATGTTGGGGCTTCCAGAGGGCTACTTCACTTCGGTGTATGAGTCCTACGGCATAAAACGGGGGAGCCCAACGCCGCCAGATCTTAGAAAAATATTGGATGAATCCCTGGAGAAACCCGATTCCCAGAAACCGTTGTCCACGGAAGCGGCGACGAAATATCGCTCAGCAGTGGGCAAGATCAGTTGGGCGGGGCAAACGAGAATAGACTTGACCTATTTCATCAGTGTTCTGAGCCGAGGCCAGTCAACGCCTTTGGTTGTACATGAAGCCTGCCTTCGGGCTTTCCTCAGGTATCTGATTTCGGTGGATCACCTCAAACAACTCATGAGTGCCGAGGAGTGTTCTGGAAGGGTCGAAGCTTACGTCGATTCGAACGGGGCCCCCGAACGGAATAACGATCGGAGGTCCCTGTCGGGATGTGTTATCCTCGTCGATGGCTTCCCCATCAAGGCATTTACCCGGACACAGACCAGCGTGGCAATGTCGAGCGCAGAAGCAGAGTTGGTTGCGATCACCGAGGGAGCCAAGGAAGCGGTAGGAGTTGGTGCTTTGGTTCAGCACATCTGGGGAATGTTTCGCACCTGTCAGGAGCCACCCGCGATCTACTCAGACTCGCAAGCCGCCATCAATATTGGATCCATGCATGGTTTGCTTCGTCGAGTCAGGCACATTGATCTTCGCGTGTGTTGGACTCAGGCTGCGATTCAGGATAAGTTGATTACGTTGTCTTGGGTTCCTGGAGCCCAGAACCCCGCTGATATCTTCACGAAAGCGCTGGGAAAGCCACAAGTGCATTGGGAAAAGCTTGGGATCATCGAGCATCTGCCGCGGCAATCTCTCTTGTTGCTTGACCTTGATTTTGATAACGAGGTGCTCTGCACGATGCTTGGAAGAGTGGTGTCTGCCCCCGTCCTTGAGCGCTTTAGTCGCCAGCTTGACGAGGTGAACCCTTCGAGAAACCGTTGGGTTGTGGTTGAGTTCTGCACCTCAGTGAACTCCGGCATGAAGGTTTCTGCCGAGGCCTTCAGAGATCTGAAGGTGATTTGCATCACGGAAGAGGAGAATGGACTGTCTGAGGACACTATCGCGTTGACTCGAAGCTTTATCGTGCGCATGGTTGAACACAAGGTGCGTGTGCTTGTTTGGTCTTCGACCCCGTGCACAGGTGGATGCTTGTGGCAGCATCTTCATATGGGCAGAGCTGGACACGATGCCCAGGAAACTGTGGGGCATCCAGCGGATGCTTTGGAAGAATCTCTGCCTGTTGGTGTCGCCAGTTGAAGGGATGAGTGCCGAGCTTCAGCCGTACTTTGCAGTCGAGTGGCCCAAGACGTGCCAGTACTGGACTTGGAAAGACGTTAAGAAGATGCTTGCGAGCCGCGAGCGTCCTGTGATCACCAGCTTCGTTGATGGCTGTGCTGTCGGCATGATTGGAGCAGATGGAGCATTGATTCACAAGCGTTGGCGTGTGGACACCGACTTCGAGCCACTTGCTTGCGCGTTGAACAGCATCCGTTGCACCAAGGACCATGTTCATTCCGAGAACTTCAATCTTCGCGAGACGCAGCACTACCCTGTTGCCTTGTGCGACAAAGTGTTGCAATCTTTGAAGTGAGCCCAATACGTCGCGTCCTCAGCTTAGACTCAGAGACGCCGCAGACCCGCAGCTGGTAACCTCGAGCTGAGTGCCAGTTAGAGTTTCTTTCTTTTAGTGACGAGCCATGGACGAGCTTCTTTGGCTTCTACTTGCCACGGCAACAGTGTCCGCTGCGGTGGCCAGTTTGGTCACTTGGTGCTTGGTTGCTCCCCGGAAGTCGGTTAGTTTGAAAACGCAAGTCAGACTGGACGATCCGGATGAATCAGAAGAAGATCTTTCGACAGCTTCGCCTACTACAACTTTGGACGAACACAGCAAGTTCTTTCTTTCCTCAGCTGGCAAGACTTTGCACCTCTTTCCAACGTGCCCAGGTCGCCACGCCAGGCTGAAGACCTTTCGGGTGTGCATCAGTTGCATCAACCGCCTTGATTCTGCACCCACTGTCGGAACGAAGCAACCTCCAAGAGGGGGTAAAGGAATTCGACACCGTTGATGTGGGATGGAGCTTGCTTCGCATGGTTGCTTGTGTAAGTTGTCGTTTGTTTTTGCCCTGAAGAACCAACACCTGTCAGCAGCGAGAGCAAAAGTGTTTCAAGTCGAGTTTTCTTTCACGTCTGAGCAAGTAGAGAATTTCATGCAGAACGGCATGGTATTTGCATGTTTTGAGCATGTTTGAGCATGTCTGAAGAGTCTTGAGCTTGTTTTGTGCCAACTGCCTCAAGGATGAGACTGCAGTTTGAAAGGATCCTCAAGGGAATCTTTGTGAAGTGCTTGAAGTGCTTAGCAGAAGCACTAGTGTCTCTGAGGGGCCTGAGTTGGTTGTGCGAGTTTGGTTGCAAGCTGTAGTTCAGAAGTTTTGCTGCAGTGAAAGCGTGACCGAACTGTTTGGCTCAAGCGCGAGTGTGAAAAAGAAGTCCGAGTGCAACGCTTCGCTTTGCAGTTTGTCCTGAGCCACTTCGTGAAGTTTGTTTTCCGACTGGGAGAGCTTCGTGAGCTTTTGGTTGCAACTTCAAGGTTTTGAACTTGGTTGTGACGGTCTCGAAGTTTTTCGATTTTCGGGCATATTTCGGGCACTATTCGGGCAGTATTCGGGCACTATGCCAGGTGGAGGCTTGGGCGGCATTATCTGGAGGGCTAAGGGTTGGGAGGCCTGCAGGACCACCAAAACACTGGAAATGCGCACGAAGAATAGGAATTTGTGCTGCAGGAGGCATTGGGGAGTGATCTGCGGGGCAGGGTTTGGAATGCAAAAGGGGGGGTTTAAGGAAGGATCTGCAGAGGTTAGGGCAGGATCTGCAAGGCAGGATTTGGGGGAGGGTCCGCAAGCAAGCGTTTGGAGGAGCATACACGAAAAACATGAGGGGTGGCATGTGCAAAAAATTGTAGGGTAGTCTATCTACAAGTTTACGGGGGCCTTGGCCATGCGAGGGTTTACGGAAAGATCAGGCAGGACTTCGGAGAGGATCTATAACGAGACTTTATAAAGGAGTTATTGTTTTTTATCAAGTGCTGCAGCAGTCATTGACAGTCTTCTTGTTTGCATATTTAGAAACCTTCTTCCCGTCCTCTCAATTCCAATGTGTGCCGCAATGTGTGCCGCTATGCTCATTGGGCGCTTCTGTGTAAACATTAAATTTGGGGGGAGCAGGGGTCTGGAAGGTTTCAAGATTTGTTGTTTGTCCAAAATTGTACTATCGCGCGAGGCCATTTTCAGTGTTCGAAAAACCACGAAAACTATAGGACGCATTAAGGTACGCCATAGTCATTGCCGCCTCGCTTGCCTGGTATTTATTACAAGTACTTGTCATGACATCATCGACAGTCTCAAGCTGACCACGCACAGACCCCGCGCGGAGCTACAAGGTTGTTTTTTCGAGCAACGTTCCAATCCAATTGGGAGCGTCTTTTGTCCAAGGTTTTCGATCCATTCTAGAGCCCATTTTCGAGCTCCAAAAACGAAGCCCAAAATGGGGTCTTCCCTAATAGTTTCCAATCAGGCGGTCTCAGCTTTGGGAACCAATTTTTGGCCACAAC
>CAJNDT010002809.1:0-27973 GCA_905221615.1 Symbiodinium sp. CCMP2592
AGCCTACTATGCTCCATTCCGGGATCGTGAGTACATGATTGAAGCACTGCTGGAAATGCAGGATGATCTGCACACGTACAGTTGATCATCGACACTGAACCCGAAGTCCATGGTCAAACAGTTCTGCTCCAATGAATGATTCTGAGCCGTCGAAATTTGTGTCCCGACACTGGCACAGCCAGAGAGTCCTGGACCCGACACTGGACTGCTGGCTGGAAGTGAAACACAGTCCTTACCTTGATAAGGCTAATAGTTACATTCCCACTTTCAGCTGGCAGTCACAGCTTAATTCGTGCTTTAAACCTGGCTGCCGGTGTTACTGACTGAGCTTAAAAAGAAAGTGAGATCATGCCCGTCTCGGTTGTGGAAACTGTCAGTTCCTTTGTCGGTTGTGCCGACATGGTGATCAGGGCCGCTGGGGCGATTGGATGAGTGAATCCATCCGGCGACTCAGTGGGTGCAAATGTGACTTTAACAGTCAGTCTCCGGTGATTGTAATGAGTGCTCATTTTTGCCTACTTGTGCTGTTGCAGCTGTCTGGGTTCCGGTGTAAGGCAGAGTGCCCTTGTCCCATTTGTGCAGTGGGCAAGTCATTATCCGCCATGGAAAACACGGGCGCAGTTCGCCAGCGCACTCGGCTGCAAGAGTTTTCAAGTTGGCAGATGGCCAACTTGAGCAACGCCGGTCAATCCCAAAGAACAAGTCAGGTCGGGAAGGGAGGAAGTGCGATCGGGAAGGGAGGAGGAAAGCCAGGGCCAGGGCAGAGTGCCAGTGCGAGCAAGGGCGATCTTGGCAAGGGCAATGGAAAGAAGGGCAAAATCCCGATGCAAGACCCCAACCAGATCCTTTACACATACTTCATGTGCGTGGAGGACGTTTGGCAGGCAGTGGGCAGTGTATGTGATGATAATCATAGCATGTGTTGATTGTGAGTGTTTCTTACTGCTTGACTGGATGTCTCCCTGCAGGTTCGATATGAATTTTTCAAAGCTTCAAAGCGAACGGCATCGCCGCTTGGGCGCAACCCGGTGCCACGCAGGATAACACTCACAAAAGTTATCCGCACTGGTCCTTGCGCCCCACGGCCCAGACGGCCCTTCAACGCTACCAATGGTGGCCAAAGTGCATTAGATGGCCACTCAGATTCAAGCAATGATTCGACGCTACATTTATTTATTATCTTATACCTACGGATCTTAATACTGACTAGAATCAAGTAGCAACTTCAACATGATCTCAGTTCAGGATCGATCCACACGCACCGCCAGCTTACCTGAAGCTGGAACTCACCGGTGCAGGCATGCAAGTGATGATGGACAAAAGATGGCTCTATGCCTGTAATGAGGGCTGGGCGCCAGGGGTGGAGAATTTGACGCTGTGGGACGGGGAAGTCACCGACGGTGACCAAATCTTGTGGACCACGACCATGGTGAGATTCGCTTACGACGAAGATGATCCGGAGGCCTGGAATGAAGAGCGTGTGGAAGATGAGGAGGATTACAACGAGTTCGAAGTCGAAGGGCCTATGATTGAGCAAGTTCCCATGACATGTGAAGACAGCGAATTCGTTGAAGTCCAAAGGCCGTGAGAAAAAAGGGCAGAGTGCCTTAAAAGGCAGAGTGCCAAAGGCAGAGTGCCCACCATTGGACCATTCAGTGAGTGGGTTGGCCCAAATTCCAATATCAATTTAATTTTCAGGCCAGGACAGTGACTAAGGCAGAGTGCCAGGAAGGCAGAGTGCCAGGTGGGTCAGGCTTCGTCGACTGACTCTTCTCAAGTTTTTCAGTGCCGATGTCTGCTCATGTGGACTTCTGCCTGCCTTTCGCACAGCAACAGGTTATTTGTTTGTGGTGCAGGCCAACCAACAAGTCATGATCAAAGTTGTGAGTGTTTTGGAGAAGGCCTCGTCGCTGTCAGAGTAGTGCCTCCAGAAGAGAATTGCTTGCTGCAGAAGCAAAACTGTGAGTGCTGAGACTTCTGAAGACCGAGCACTTCTGAGTTCTGTTGGATGTGTTGGGTTTGCGACTGTGCTGAGAGAGTCTGAGTATGAATGAAAGTGACCATGCAAGTTTTGGCCGTCAGCTGGCGTCTCCAGACCCCAGGATTGCTGGTCATCGGTGCTGTTCTTAGCTTCCGATCATGCTGCTTCTGCGTTGCCAAATTCAACTTAGCATTCTCGGGCTTCTGAAGTGTCATGTCATGATTGTTTTGCCTATGGCTTATGATGGTTGCTCAAATTTCAAATGTTGCTGCAGTGGTCCTTGAATCATGGCATATGGCATATGTTGCAATATTTGAACAGCCCTTGAATCACAGGTTTGAATATCAACACAGCCCTTGAATTAGGTTTCATTCGTGTGCTAAGCTCCCGATCATGCTGAGTCTGTCTGGCCCTTCAATTAAGTTAAACTCCGTGTAGCTGCTGCTTCAATAAAAGTGTCATGTCATGATTATTCTGTCGATGGAGTTGCTCAAAGTGAAGTGAGTCGTGGTCCTTGAATGATGGCATATGCATGATATTTAATGTCAATGTGAGCATAATATCAAAATATAGTTGATATAATTTAAATTGTGTCAAATACTAGTAACTATAATCTAACAACACATTGACGTCAGAGGTAGTATATCATTTCGACATTATAAGGCAGAGTGCCGCCTCGCCATTCTTTGCAGAGTGCCTTGAGCTGGACTGAGAAGGCTGAGTGCCTGCATCTGGCTGGACAAGGCAGAGTGCCGCAATCTGGCTGGACAAGGCAGAGTGCCGCAGGATGACAGCGCCTGTGCATACGAGTCCGCTTGGTCAATTGTTTTGGGCCAATGTGCGAGCCGGCAACATCACCTCTGAGTTTTACGAACAAGAGCTGGATGGATCCTTGCAGATGGGTGGGAATTTTCCCTTGCCGATCAAAAAACCTCTAGAATACTATGTCACAGCCTTCGGTGAGGTCCGCCTGCAATTCCGCGTGAGAGGCGGGCAAGGATTCAAACAGTGCAAGTGTGAATGGAAATACGTCGGTCATGGAATGAATCGGGACTCAATGATTGCGAAGATCCCACAGCCGTGGGTCATCGACATTCTGAAGCTTCTGCGCGAGCTCAGGATTCCTCGGTCTGAAAGGCAGAGTGCCGAAGTCCTCAAAGCCTCGGAAGTCGCAGCAGAGGCCCTGAGACTGGTGGATTCTATTCCTGAAGATGCTCTGGACTTCGATCATCCGACAGATCAGGTGCACCTCTGTGTCAAGCTGCACAGGAAACTCGCAAAGGATGAAGAAGAGTGTGGAAACCAATATGACTGGCGTTTTCTGAAATCTCGAACGTTCACAACCCACTGGCAATCGTTTCCTGTCCCGCTCGCTTTCGACTTGAAAACCTTGGTCACCCATGCCTCGGGCGTAGTGGCACCGCGGATGAGAAAATCGGTGATCGTCACAGAAGCCAAAGGCAACGGGACGACTGTGGGAGCCTTCCTCAACCAGAGGTTTTCCGACCCAAGCAAGTTCCCAGAGAAAGAGACCATGCTGATCCTCTTCAAGCTGTTCAAGTTTGTCTTGAAGCTACAAATGCATACCCTTAGGCAGGAAGGGAGTCTTCTGGGGGACCTCCATGAGAATAACATTACTGTCATGGGAGGCAGAGTGCCGGACCACAAAGGCAGAGTGCCAGTGGGGGCGGAGAATTTGACGTTTGCCTTGGTGGACTGCTCCGGTTGCCTACCAATTATGATGTTCCCGCAAAAAAGATGAAGGGTCACCTCAACTGCTTTCTGAGCTTGTGGCAAATTCCCTCAAACCACAGCGCCACCGTCTCCGAGTACGCGTCAGAGGTCTGGAAGAAGATGCTTGCCGCTGGCGAAAAATTCAAAACGGACTATGGACCGAATAAGTGGAGAGTGGTGAAATGGTGTACGATCTGTACAAGTTGTGCAAGAATCTGGAAGCAAAGTTCCAGCAGGGTCTGGACTTGATGCAACAATGCCAGCAAATGAGGGTCGAGGCAACAAGGGCAGTAATGAGCAGAATTCAGCCGCAGGCACTTGCGCCGCCGAATCCTCCGCCACCTCAGTGTTGGGATTCGACACCTCCCTGGGATCCCCCTGGATCTGCGACTGCAAAAGCCAAAGGGATGAAAGGAGGAGTGCCAGTAGAAGGCAGAGTGCCAGGCAAAGGCAAAGCAATACATCATCCTGATGGGACTCCTCCCAGGGGGGCCCGCCCGCCTTTGCATAAACCGCCTCAGCAAAAGGCGAGGCCTCCTGCTCCGTGGCAGGTGCCAGTAAGACCGCTGCGAAATGCTGGGCCTCTGCCTGATCACCCTTGGCAGCAGGAGTGGGAACCACTTCCTCCTGGCAGGGTGCAACCAGATCATCCTCCTCCTGGCAGGGGGCCGGTGCAACCAGATCATCCTCCTCCTGGCAGGGCCCGGTGCAACCAGCTCATCCTCCTCCTGGCCACCAGCAGCAGCAACATCGCTGGGGCAGAACGGCCAGAATGCCCGTCATCCAGGACGAATACGATGCCTGGCATGACGATGAGCCGAATCCCGAGCCGAATTCCCGGCCAAGAGTGCCAGAGCCGATGGGTCCCCCGCCGGCAAAGCAAGGCAGAGTGCCAGATCCCGAGCCGAATCCCCCGCCAAGAGTGCCAGAGCCGATGGGTCCCCCGCCGGCAAAGCAAGGCAGAGTGCCAGAGCCGATGGGTCCCCCGCCGGCAAAGCAGCCTCCTGCCAAAAGGAAATTCGGCGACGGACAGCCTGTGCCTGTTGGTTCCAAGCCACAGTTTATGTCGGCAAGTGCTCCTGCTGAAATGACGGAAAAGCAAAGGATGGACGAGCAGGATTTCGCCAAGGAACTTGCCGAGTATGCTGACGATACGGCAAGAGGCTCCAATTTCGTTCCGCAGGGCCGACGCGCTGAGCCGGCCTGGGTGGCAAAGGCCCAGGGCTTGAAAAGCAAGGGCGACGCCGTCCCGATCGGGAAAGCAGCTTTCTTCGCCCAAAAGGGCAAGCCTGCCGGAAAGGGCCACAAAGGCAGAGTGCCAGTGGAGGACAATATCCCTACTCACCTTGTTGGAAAGGGCCGTCCAGCCCTAGTGCCACTTGTTGGAAAGGGCCGTCCCAATATCCCTACTCACCTTGTTGGAAAGGGCCGTCCAGGCGAAGCTCATCCTGCTTTTTTGCGGCATATGAAGACGGAGAAGGGAGGAATATGGTTGGACCCCAAGGAGGAGGTGGAAGCCGAGGAGGAGGACACTTTGGTTGATGTTGTGGTGGAAGAGGAGGAGCCTGTGCAAGATCCGTCGGACGATGAAATGGAATTTGTCGAGGTTGTGGTGCAGGATGAGCAACCGCCGCTTGAGATGGAGGCGGAGCCCGACATGCGTTCGGATCGCTTGGACGAGGATGAGGGTGACAGCCAAGCAACAATGGTACTAGGGGACCATCTCCGAGAGGAGCAAGATGAGCCGATGCCTTCTGTACCGGAGACCCGGGTGACTGAGAGCGAGCACGATGCCGTCGTCGCCAAGGTCATGAACGAGCTGGAGGCTATGAATGTGGACCCGAGCCCGAAGGCTGCCGCAAACCCCAAGAGTGCGACTGCGCCAGTGCCTGGAGAGGTGAAGCCTTTCTTGGAAGCGGAGGAGGACCTCGGAATTACGGACCCCCAAGGCAGAGTGCCAAGGGGTCAAAACAAGATCAAGGTTCCAGCCGAGCTTTTGCAGCCAGAGACTGAGGAGGAGAAAACTCTCAGAGCGTTGCGGGGAATGCTGCCATGCAGTCACAGGGCGGTGACGACTTCGAAGGTGGGCCGCCTCGCCAATCGGGCACGTATGGCGAGACCGGTGCCACAAGATCAGCCGTTCAACCCCCACCACAACGATCGGAAGTTCAACAGCAAGACTACGACTGTCATGACCCAGCTGCTCATGGCTGTCCATGAGATCACAGTCCGAGAATGCGAGAAGAATAAGTTGCCAATGGAGAAGAAGGAAATGGCGTGGAATGACTTTCGGTCGAAGGGCTCGAAAACTGTGGTTGTCTGGGATCTGTTGTGTGACAAGGGCATGAAGGAGATTCCAGACAACTCTGAGCCTGGGGACTGGCACCTGTGGCTTCAGAGGGAAACTGGGGTGGCGGTCATTGAGCAGATTCTCCAGTGCATGTTCAATGTCACTCCGCCAGTTCATGGCCGTGATCGAGTCAAGGGAAAACATCTGACATACTGGCACTGGTGGGAGGCCTCCAAGAGACTCGTTGAGGTTTATACGACGGAAGATGTCATCTCAAAGGAAAAATTCAGGCCCAAAGACCTGCAGAGCTGGATTGTGCCTTTGTCCTGCAAGATTTGGGATGCTTACAATTACACCATGCTTGTGTATTGTCAGAAGAAGCTGGAACAGAAGGCAAGGGGGGAAAACCTAGACGCGGTGAGCCAGATGGGTGATGATGTCCCGCCATCGGAAGATGAAGAGAGGATAACTATGTGGATGTTTACCAGACCACTGCGAACTTCGTTCCTGATTGGGGAGTAACTGCAGATGGCTTTCAGGATTGATCAGTGTCAATGATTGAGCTGAACGAGTAGGTTTATTAATTGTGTTGCCAAAACAAAGCCATCTAGTGGACCTCCTCTTCTTCATCCCATTCGTCCTTGGGCACTGGGGACTTTCACAAGGCAGAGTGCCAGAGAGTTCTCGGTGTGACTAAGGCAGAGTGCCACCAAACAGTGTGGCCTGTTCAGATTCATTTTTGTGTCGCTGTCACTAGGCAGAGTGCCGGAAAGGCAGAGTGCCAATGTGAAATCGCATTTCTTGGGGCGTTTGAATGTTGTCACTTTTGCGGTCCGTCTGATCTGGCACATTTCAGCTTGCCGTTTTGGAAAACAAAGACGATGCCTATGCATACAGTCATGTCGGCAGTAACTCGATGGATTAATTACTGTGCCTGTGAATTGATTGGTTCAACCTTGGTTTCCTGTGACAGCCCCATAAAACCTTTCAGGTGCTGGCGTCCAAGGTGGTTGGCTACTATGGCAAGGCTGGAATGCATGATGCAAGTGATTGTGAGTTGTGGAAGCTGAAACGCTTGCTATCTGGCCGTTGATGGGACCATGCCACGTAGTGTGTACGGACTCTAGTGACTAGTGAGTGGATGCGCAAGAATTTCTTGACCTGGCCGCAATCAACATATGTGTGTTCAAGATCGAGTCCCTTAGTGCTGCAGTGGTGCTTCCAGGCAGAGTGCCAGAGACAGTCGCCGAGAGCAATGGGAAAGTCGAGGAAGAGCGCTCGTGTGAGTGATCAGATGATGTTCCCAATGCCGGGGGCAATGAACCCAGCAATGGGAATGAACAACCCACTGGCCATGATGAACCCTTTCATGTTGCAACAGCAGCAACAGATGCAGCAGCAGCAACAGATGCAGCAAATGCAGCAGATGCAGCAAATGCAGCAACAGCAGCAGATGGCTGCTGTGGGTGAATCAAGGCAGAGTGCCAACGACTCCTCCTCGTCGGAATCAGAAGACCAAGAAGTGAGGAGGATTCGTAAGGAAACCAAGAAGAACAGAGCAAGGCAAGCAGCAACGATCGGGATTGATCGGCTGGCAACGTCCACTACCGATGCAGATGCAATCCCGAGAAGCGCCACGACATTGCGTTCGATCCCTCTGGCTGCTTGTCAATCAACAGAGTATCCCTAAGGTCAGCAATGATCCCTGAACCCTCCCCCCACAAAGCCTAGATAAGCCTTACTGACTGAGGTGAAGGTGAAAGCTCTGCTCGAGCGAGTTCATAGTGCATGGGATGCTGCGGTCACGGCTGACCTGCCACAACAAACAGCGCTGCAACTGCTCTTCATATTGACCAATCTGAAGCCGACCACAAAGGTCAGTGAACTCAGGGTCGATAGCAAATACAGCTTGCTTGGTCAGCGATGTGCGAATGCCCATAAGCGTCAATCCCTCTGCGATAGCAGCAGTTGGAACCGCATAGCCAAACCGGTTCTGGGAATGGGGGTGAATATGTCTGAGCATTCTGTTGACAGGGTTGCCTTGGAGTGTGGATGGCAGTCCACATGGATGACCGAGGATGTCACGACCTATGCCAGGCGTAGAGCGAGAGCAAGGCAGTCCACTGAGACGCAGGGACGTCTCAGTTTCAATCCGAGTCCTGCTCCAGCTGCCCCGCCAACGGTTCCGCCGTCGGAAGGCAGAGTGCCAGACGTGGTCCGTTCTGGTCCTTTGCCAACGACTGCTCCTAGTTCCAATCCAAGCCAGGCTGTGGGTCGCAGCCCGGCTGGGGAACAAGGCAGAGTGCCGATTCAACAGCCGCCTGCCTCCCCTCATGCCGTTCCGGGTTCCAATGCAAGCCAGGCAACCGAAGGCAGCCAGGCTGCAGGAAGTGAACAAGACAGAGTGCCGAGGGTTGTGGAAGGCAGAGTGCCAGTTGATGGGAATGCTCCTGCCATGGATGACGATGGTCTAGCGCCGGCAGAGGCAGAGATCAGGCCCGATCAGGAGATCGTCATGCCTCCTGCAGAAGTGACCACTGCACCTCAAACAGTTGAGTTGCCAGAGCCAGACACCTCCACGAACAGTGACTCGACAGCCGGTGCTGACGTGAATGCCGTTGTGCCCTTTGCGACACCCAAGTCGAAAGCCAAAGCAAAAGCCAAGGGCAAGTCGAAAGCCAAGGCCAAGTCCAAGGCCAGGGCGACGGCACCAAACACAGAGTCGCAGGACGAGGTCGCAGTCGAGGTCGATGATGAGGTCATGGCCGAGGCCGAGGTCGAGGCCGGGGCCGAGGTCGAGGCCGGGGCCGAGGTCGAGGCCGAGGTCGAGCGCGAGGCCGACGACAGTGCCTTCTTTGAGGAGGAGGAGGAGGATGCTCCGAATGAGTCGAGCAGACCTGCGAACCGGTGGAACCAGGACCTCTGTGTCATTTGCCATTCGGAGATGCACCCGGGCCAGGCAGGCTGGTTTCGTTTGCCTTTGGTTAATGAACCATTGATAGTGGTGCCTGTCCTGTTTGTACATTCCACTAATCCTCAGAACAGTACCTCTCACATGACGTGTCTTTTTCTGTTGCTTCCCTGGAATGCAGGCATTGGAAGCGCTATCGTGTGGCCACCTCTTTCACAGCGAATGTATCAATCGATACTGTGAGTCGACCGGGCGGAACAAGGCCACCGCTTGCCCTCTCAAGTGTGCGAGCTCAGCCTCTATGGCAAGGTTCTTTTTGGGTCCGAGGGGGTCCACGGGAAGCAATGCCCCTGTTCCTGTCGAAGATGATGCTAATGATGTGGACGCAATCGTTCAGGAAATACAAGCTCAACTCGTTGACGACCGCACTCGTGAAGAGGAAGCTCCTGAGGTCAACGACCCCGTGGTGGACTGATTGCGTCGACAAGGTGGCTCGGTAACAAGGCAGAGTGCCACAATAACTGGCTCATGTGTATGTGTTGTCGGTGATGTGGCCTCGAGTCTTATTAATTTTGGAGGTGTGGCAATGCCATTGTCACAGACATGTTTCTGAAGGCGGAGTGCCATGGGTTGTAACATGTGTTCCATGATCATTATGTATTGACATGATTGTGTTGCCTTGTGTTGCATTATGCCATCAGGAATGTATGTCTCTTTGTAATCCCAGGCGGTCTGTCGATTTCACAAGGATACTGCAGATGCCTGTGGACAAATCCGCGCCAAAGGCAGGATCCAACCTGTCCTAGAACACCAGTTGGGAGGGACCCAACAAAGGACCACGGAAGTCTGCAATGGGGTGCATCCGTGTTTAAAAAAACATATGGCCTTTGAAGGGACACCATCCCCATACCGCCCCACAGGCCCTGCAAAATCTTAGAAGACATTTGTGACACTTGTGGCATGCCCCGGAAAAATCTTATTGAATCTTATTGAATCTTATTGAATCTTATTGAATCTTATTGAATCTTATTGGTCCATCATTTTTAAAAGGGACACGACTCCAGATCGCCCCAAAAAATCTTATTGAATCTTATTGAATCTTAGAAGACATTTGTACAATTGTGGCCTACCCCGAAAAAATCTTATTGAATCTTATTGAATCTTATTGAATCTTATTGAATCTTATTGAATCTTATTGAATCTTATTGAATCTTATTGGGTTTTACAAGGGACACAGCCTCCAGCTCGCCCAAAAAATCTTATTGAATCTTAGAAGACATTTGCAGGATTGTGGACTACCCGAAAAAATCTTATTGAATCTTAGTGTTCGGGCCATCACGTTTTGAAGGCACACCGACCCTGTACCAGACAATTGCACACATGTAGCATCCCCTCCCAAAAGTCTTGTTGGAGCTTATTGAATCTTGGGAGCTAGTTATACAATATCGAATCCCATTGAATCGGCACAGTCCAGCTAACCCAACCAAATCCCTACGAGTAGTAACACATCTTATGATTAAGCATAAACTAGGTGGCACTCTGCCTTGAAGTACCTTTAAACCATGGACCTCCTTAAAACCTAAAACCCTGAAGCTCTTTTAAACCCTAAACCGTTACTGTGTGTGGTAAGTTTACACATAGACCTAGGTATATGTATAACATACATACATACATATAGATATATGTATGGATTATATGCATACACTTATTATTGGGCATACTGCTTTCGAACATTAAACTACATCATCTATTAATAGCACTCTGTCTTCAAATATGTGTTAATCTAATGATCATGTGCATAAATGCTTGTGTCGTCCAGTGGAACCTATTGCATGTGGTATTGAAACGGACATGACAATCAACTTCTAGTACCTGTTCGTACTATCCAACACATATAGTTGCTTGCAGCTTGTTGGATCAAAGATATTTAAAGTTAAGCACCATGGCACCGAAACCGAAGGCCAAACCGGCAGCAGCGGGGAGGATCGGCCGGGTGAGGACTCCGAAGCGACGGCCTCGTAGAGTGCCGCCAACCGGTGTGAATGGCATTGGTGAAGAAGGCGGTGGGGCGGAAGGCAGAGTGCCAGGGCCACCCAGGGGTCCGCCGCCGCCAACACCTGTGAATCAGCCACCTTTCCCAAGACCTCCCGCCCCTGCGCGACATGAGTTTGAGATTGCCCAAGCTGTGGCAGAAGCGTTGGACATTATGGAGACCCCGATCATGATCAACTTCGAGCCGGATGTGGTTACTGTTAGGGAGGGCCGCATTGTTCTGGTCACCCTTGAGAACTTGACCCCTGAAGAGATGCAACGTCGGCAGTTGGGACGGCGAATTTGTGCCATGTGTTTCAATGCTCCAGACAACCCGCCGCCACCAATAGTGCCGCCAAGGCCGATGCCTGAAAATGGCTATCCTGGCCCTAACAATAATGCCAACAGTGGAGCTACTGAAGGCAGAGTGCCAGAAGGCAGAGTGCCGGAAGGCAGAGTGCCAGATGAGTTCGAAAGTGGAGTTCGTGGTCAAATTTTTTTCGTTTGGAATCTCGCCCGGATGCCTGGTTGACTGGGCCAGCTCGTGCCGAAGGTGAGATTCACGCCTCAGACTCAGATGTGATTGAGGAAGGTGTTCTAGATGTTCGTCTTGGTGAGCTTGGAGGGCGGGGTCGTTTGGGTATTGATTATGGGCACATCTCAGAAGAAGACCCGGGCTGGAGTCAGCGCGGCTCAGCGGATGATGGAGCCCCCTCAGATGTGATGGAGGAAGGTGAGGAGTCCGACTCTGAGGCTTCTTCCACTAATGCTGTTTGTCAGATGGAAGACTGATTATTTTAGCTCACCAGCAAAGACTGCATAGAAGGCAGAGTGCCAGTGCAGAATCTGCCTGACAAGTGGCTGCCACCTCGGTGGTCTCGCAATCGTCGAGTGATATGGATGGACTGCTGTGTGCGGTACCAGAAAAACGAGAATCGAGTGAGGGTCTGGCAGTGCTGTATTTGATTGCTTGAGCATGAAGTCATGGTCTGCAACAACTATGCCACATGTGAATTTCAACGAGTGATTGCATCATGTCTGTCTCATCCTTGTGTTGTGATGGATCAATCGACTCACAAGTGTGTCAACTGCTGAATGTGCTGGTTCACAATTACGTTGTTAATTCGAACACCCTTGAGGTTAAGGTGTTACACTTTCTTGCGGATAGGACAGAGTGCCATGGACAGTGCAATGTCGAGTGCCATGTCTGCAGCAGCAGATGACCCGACTGAAACAAGAAGAAGACTGTTAGCAGACATTCGGCGGCAGTTTGATGCAAACATCGCACTGGAGAAGAGATTCTTGGCCATTTCGAGAGGACAGGATGTTCTGCGCCTTTGCGAAGTTGACCCGTCGCTTCTGGAGTTCCATAATGAAGGTCCTTATGAAGTTCTGCCTGAGTGCAACTATGATGTGATTCTTGAAGCCAGTGGGTTTTCCTGGATGATATCAATCTGGCAACAAATGTTATCAGAAACTTTTCCCATCATGACTTCGTGGCCATGGAAGAAACAGATGAGATTCCTCATCAACTTTTGTCATTGGAAGCGGAACATAAGGCAGAGTGCCAGGTTCCACTTCCTGGAGATCTTTGCAGGGCAGGGCAACCTCAGTCGGGAGATGCTCCGTGCTGGCTGGCAGGGGCTAGCCTTGGACATCAGGTACGGCACAGATCATGATATTCTTTCTGTGAGAGGACTTCGCCTGGCTGTCAATGCTGTGTGTCAAACACACAAACACGGCCTGGTGTGGTTTGGAACTCCATGCTCTTCCTTCGTCCAACTCTGTAAATACAGTACTGGAAGGTCCATTGCCAATGACTGGATGGGAGAACCTGAGCGATCGCTGGCATGCCAAGAAGGCAATCGTTTCATGTATGTGACGCTGCTGTTGACTTTGCTCGCGGCTTTGAATGACAACCGGTTTGTGATCGAGCAGCCTTGCTCCAGCATGCTGTTCGACATTCCACTCGTCGATCGTGTCATGGGAATGATCCAGGCTATGAAGGTCAAAACCTATGGTGGTGCCTTCGGCCAGCCCATCCTGAAACCGCTTCAACTGTGGAGCAACTGTCAGCACATCAATGGTATGCGGCGCAGCTATCCTTCCCATGTCAGAGGAAGTGCTGGTTGCGTTGATCGAGATGGTGAGAAGTTCACCGGTCGTCCTGAAGATCTTCAGGTGTCAGAGGAGTACACCCCGGAGTTCGGCAAGGCTGTGGCCTTTCATATGATGAGTGATGTCCCAACATGAATTGTAGCTGAAGGCAGAGTGCCAATAAGGCAGAGTGCCATAATTCTCTAGAGTTAAATGAGCTTGCTTCATCTTTCGACATTCTGTCTTGTTGGTATTCTGCTTTCCAATGTTGGGACTGGGTTGAGCCCTGGACCCCGTCCGTTCCCTCCACGAGGTGCCGAGGAAAATCCTCGCCGCCTCGTGGAAGGATCTGAGTGATCCGAGCTGGTGCAGCTGTGCAATGAAAATGTAGAGAGCTTCAGTCACTCCGTGATCAGATGTGTTTGTCGGTATTGTCTCAGTTCGTATGCTGCTGTCGTGCAGGTGGCAATGACCTGGCTGGTGTCTCGACCTCCAGTTGCAGGCATCGGTGGCCTGTGTTAATCATTCCATGTGGTTGTCAGTTCAGTGCCATCTGCGATAGTTTCCTGTCTCAAGTTCGAGTGACATGATGTGGCTGCTGACATGTCATCGTGAGTCTTTGGGTTGATTTCTTAAGAATTCAATGTGTTGTGAACTGGGGCTTGTTACACAAGTGCAGGTGTGTGTCAGTATTTAGTAAGATTCAAGTACAGTGTTGCTTTGGAGGATTTCGGTGATGCTTCTGAAACTGTGGGTCATGCTATTGCTCCGTGATGGGCAATTGCTTAACTTGGAAAATGATGCAAAACTGCCAGCGAGAGCAGCTTGGCTCTCACAGGGCGAACTGTGGTGGCGTCTGGACTTGTTTTTCGATGAGAGCAACAGGAACGGCTCAGAACGTCGACAGTACCACAAATGGTACAACTTCTTCAGTGATCTTCTCAGGAAGACCCCCTTGGCTGCGAACTGGGGGT
Organism: Symbiodinium sp. CCMP2592; assembly: GCA_905221615.1. Taxonomy (NCBI): domain Eukaryota; class Dinophyceae; order Suessiales; family Symbiodiniaceae; genus Symbiodinium; species Symbiodinium sp. CCMP2592. The sequence continues at coordinate 14,019 of CAJNDT010002809.1, forward strand.
CACATGTGCAAAGTCAAAAAGGCAGAGTGCCAAACCCTGATGCTGTGCAGGAGGATGTGGCATCTTCCACAGCCTTGGCCCGATTCATGTTGCAAGCATCCTTCGACACAAGGACAGACGCCCACAGGGAATGGTACAAGAGCAAACTGAAGGATGCTATGGTACGTGTGTGTGAAACTATCAGTGATGAGCCTCTGGTCATGCAGTTGGATGAAGGCAGAGTGTCATGGTTTCTTCAATCAGCTGGGTTGGTGTCAGGCTTTGCCGCTTGGATGATGAAGTCGCTGGCAGGCAACACGTCCCGATCTTTGCGGCAGCTTTGGGAATCTATGTTCAATGCAAGGACGCTGTCTTCATCTCTCCGAGATGAATCTGAAGGCAGAGTGCCACGAGATTGGGAGGAGGTTGAAACTAGCATCTACGACATCATCGCCTTTGCAACCATGGCAAAAAAACACAGAGCGCTTCAACCGTCGGGGCAGGCTCATGGATTTGCCAAGACAGTCTTGAATGCCTTCATGCACATACATGAGTGTCTGTCCGAGACATTGTCAGCCGGCCTCCAGGTGTATGTCATTGGGCACTACTTGAGTGTACATGATGCTGGTGTGCCTGTGACGTCTCGCAGGGCACTTCTGGGCAAGCGTGTTCCATTGAAAAAGACTGTGGACATCAAAAGCATCTGGAAGTTGCTAGAGGGCGCTGCAAAAAGTGGGACCTCTTTGCGACAAGCCCTCATTCTCAAGAACCAGGACGAACGCAGCGACCTGCATGGTTCCTTGGTGATTTGATATGGAGTAGAATGTTGTTTTGTTAACCAGTTGTTTAAGATTAGTGAATTCTTTGTCACACATTCATTTGATGCCACGTACCCGCGCCACAGTCGAACTAAATTCGACTACCGCTCTTGCCATGGCCGACCCGACGTTCGGCTCTTGCGCCAAGCTGTTGGCCAAGTCCAGCAGAAGGTAATGTCGGGGGCAGAAGTATCCGCTGCGAACTCTGGGATGGCACCACGACGACCACGACGTCCTGCTTCTTTGCGAGCAGAGGGCGACATAAGCATAGCGCGGGCAAATGCTTGCAGCTGCTAGTGGTCGTTGAGAGCCTTCGCCTGATATCCCCATGGCAGAGCGGGGTGACCCCATATCTCGGCCGAATGGGGGTGGCCTAAGTCTCCGGTCCGCATGACTGTCAGAGCACGTTCGTCTTTGCAAAGACGCCGGGGAGGCCGTTACAGAAAGGGATGCTTAAGTCAGGTTGTGCATTTAATATTTATGAAAGGCAGAGTGCCAGTAAAACTTCTAAGGGTTCAGGGTTTAGTGGTTTGCTGCGCTTGCTGTTGATCAGAAAATCCTTGTCGATTCGCTTGCCGGCATGTGGAGGCATGTGTGTGGCCGCTACCCAGGACTCGCTGTGTCTCGCACAGGGCTCTGAGGGAAGAACGTAGTGCAGGGCAACTTATAGTCGCACACCATTAGCCGGGGTCACTTCCCTGAGGGTTCGCTAGTGCAGGGCAGCTTGTAGTTCACACCGTTAGCCGGGTGTGGCGGGCCGCTGTTTGGGATTTTCGGGCTCTTGAGGCCAACGGGGATCTGCTGACCAGATCCCTATGACAGCAGGACACATGGGCTAACGTGCCTGCTGGGAGCCCCCCATTTATGTCTCTGCACGCTCTGGCTAGCCAGTAGTCAGTGCGAGATGATGACCCACTCGGTGGCAGCAGGGGAGGCTCTTGAACTGTTGATCGACCGAGTGCGCAACATGGAAGGCCGAATCGAGTGAGTAGTCATTAAGTGTCAGGTTGTGATCAAATTTATGAAAGGCAGAGTGCCAAAGGCAGAGTGCCAGTAAAACTTCTAAGGGTTTTTTAGTAGGGTTTAGTGGTTTGCTGTGCTTGCTTTTGATCATAAACGTCCTTGTCGATTCGCTTGCCCGACCTAAACCTGAGCAGCGGGCTGGCCGAGGGGGCCCTAGAGACCTGCCAGGTTCCATCTTGTTGGCCGTGTTGGGGGCAGCGATCCATCCGGAGCTGAAAGCTTGGCCACTGACGCCTGCGTGGCCTCGTGGCGGCCACCCTTGGGGCCAACTCCCCTACAGCCCGAGGGGTATGACAGCAGGGCGATGCGCTAATGCGCCTGCTGGGGGTGGCTTAAATGGGGGGCCGGTGCGTCCGTACCCCCCCCGGTGAGATCCTAAAAGGGAGGCCGCTTGAGTTGTGTTGTAAAGAGAAGGGTGAGATAGTGCCTTCTTCAGTTCTTGCCTGTGCTCACTTTTGCGCGCAAGTGGCCCTGGGATCAGGTCTATCGTTGATCGTTTGGCATGGCCTGTAACTGTAGTGGCAGCATAGCATCCTGCTGTAAGTTACCACTACCCCAGCCGCCAGCTGTGCCTTGAGCCTGCTACTCACGGTGGTGATGTTAGCCTGTGCCTGGTTTGTTTCTATCGGCGCGTTGCGGGCGATGTTTACGCCGAAGCAAACCAAGTCTCCGGGATCTGTTACATCGCAGGTGTGCAAATGGCCTGCTGAGCAACAGCTGCGACGGGATCCGGCACAGCGCTGTCATCTTAATTCATTCCCTGTGAGCATGGCGACCCACCTTGGCCGAGTGGGGTGGATTTCAGCAAATGGGGGAGGCCGCTAACCCATGATTAGGCTATATCTCTTTCTGCTGAGCACATGCTTTCTGTTCTCTTGGATCGACGACAGAGGCAGAGTGCCGAGGCAGAGTGCCAGTCGAACCTCTTCGGTGTTGCCTTACCTAAGGAGTAAACCCCTGCCCCACCAGGGTTGCTCCCCACACCATTGGCCATGTGTGAGGCGTTCGGTTTGCCTGTGTCACAGCCTTGAGGCCAACCTATCCCAGGGGCAGGGGGTAGATGACAGCCGGGCACATGGGCTAATGCGCCGGCTGGGGCTGTGACCTGGTGACATCGAAGCAGTCATGCAAGTCACCGGAAGCAATACCGGACAAAGAAGGGAGGCCGTTCTTGGGACATGGCTGTGTTGTTGAGCTGGTGTGTTCCTCCGTCTCATTCATAGTAGAATGTTGTTTTGTTAGCCAGTTGTTTAAGATTATAGTGAATTCTTTGTCACACCAACCTTACCAACAAGTCGCGGTGTGTCCAGTTTTGATTCACCAGCCGCGCTTGCATGCCGATGGCCGGGCATGGGGTCGCTCTGGCGGACCGCGGAAGAAGGAACCGATCGAGGACTTGGGGCCAACCACCAGAGCGGACACCTGGTGATGACAGCCAGTCACACATATGCCAACGTGCTGGCTGGGTCCGAGCTCGGCACCCGAGTGTCCACCTCAGCAACATGGGAGGCCAAATATCGAGCAGAAGTACAGTAATTAGAGTGTCAGTCGAACCTCCTCAAGGTTGCCTTACCTAGCTGGATTTTCTGCGACCTCGGATCGTGTTGTCCGGGCCAGACTTCCAGGTTCCGAACAAAGAAGGGAGGCCGTCCGTTCTTGGGACATGGTTGTCTTATTGAGCAGAGAACCTTGCTCGGCTTGCTGTTCGGTTGTGTTTGTCACGAGTGCCAACATGTTCAGAATGGGGTTTGGTGTATGTTGCTCTACCAAGCGGCAGCTGCATGCCCGCCAATTTTGGCAGCTACCGACACACTGTTGGCCGGGTGTGGAGCGAGGGCAAGGGCACTGGGGTCCCGCAGTCTAGGGGGGGGTTGGGGCCAACGGCCAGCGGGCATCTGGCTATGACATCTGGACACATGCGCTAACGTGCCAGGTGGCCCCTCCCGAAAATGACGTAGCCTCGGTGACCCAAGCTCTTCCATGGGAGGCCGAAGAATGGTGTTGCTTGCGCATAGTGTTGAAGTCCAAGTTGTACTTTTGTATCTCAACGATTGCAGCGAACGAATCGATCGCTCTTTGACTTGCCAGCTCAGGTGTGCCTGAGTCCAGCTGTGACGAGTGGCAGCTTCGAATCAATCGGTTGTACCAGGAGAGAGCTATCACTGCTATGCAGCACTGTCGACAAATCAACTTCATCGCCGATGGGTCTACTCACAGCACCAGCGATTGTCTTGTGACAGTGGCTTGGGCGAATGAGATTTCTGCTGCAGTGTTTGCACCCATGCAAGTGATGAAGACTGGACAAGTTTCTCCACAAGACCGGTTTGACGACGACCTGCTTCTTCACATATCAAAGCGAAAGAAGCTGGAAAGGATTGCTGCATTCAGGCAGCTTCAAGCGATCAGTCACCAAATCTGGATTTTGCACAGAGGGCGAATGGATTTGGGCTCTTTCAAGATCGCCCCCTCTCTTGGGCAGAGGCCTGTGAAAAGATATGAAAGCAGGGTGGTTTTCCAAGTTGGAAAAGAAGACAATGACATTGACCGCTGTTTTCAGTGGTTGAGGGACAATCCGGATCCGGCTGAAGGCAGAGTGCCAGAAGGCAGAGTGCCAGAAGGCAGAGTGCCACCAGCTTTTCCTCATGTCTCCTTTCTGAAGACAATGTCTGAGGATGGAGAGATCACAAATGTGCTCCCCGTCTTGCCAGAGTCAGAGAAGTGGTGGCTGAACATTCCACTGCTGGTCTTGGGCCTTGACCAGGGCAGCATCGGACTTGCTGGCATGGCCTATGCTATGCGTGAAAACATGATTCATGTGAAATGTGACAAGATTCACAGGGCCATTCGAGATTTCAAAAACAGCATGTCGAGATGCCTCAAAGGACTCTTCCTGAAAGCACAACTTCACTCCTCTTACATCTTTGCCCTGAATTATAAACCCTTTGGAAGTGGTGGTTTCTACCATCAGAAGAAGGAAATGCTGGCGAGTTTTGTTTCCTGCACATCACCGAGCAGAAGCTTGTTGTGGGACGCTTTTCGAGATAAGATTGCCTATGACTTAGACAGGCAGCTATCCGGTGACGAGCATGAGATTGAACATATGCTTGCAAATGTCGAATCCTTCATGAAGAAGGGCAGCTTGGTGAAATCCTCCAGATGGTTAAGCTGGAACCAGCTATGTTGTGAGCAACTTCATGAGTTTCATGTCCTCAAAATGCTGCTGGCTGATCATTTCGGTGAAGATCAATCTTTCAGCCCTTGCGCAAGGGAAAGACTCAGCCTGTATTCCAACTCGGCGAATACACAATCGGGCAAGGAGCTCTTCGAAGGCAGAGTGCCAGAGTCCGAAGGCAGAGTGCCGGACTCTGACAATGGTGAGATGCAGGAAGATGCACTGGGTGATTTGCAAAAGCTGTCACAGGCTGGTCGTGCCACTGATCCACGGAAAGAACTCAGCTTGTTGAAAGCCAGCATGGGGGGCTTCAAGTTGGCAGACTATCTCATGACAGAAGACCTTTTCGATCACTCCAAGATATTGTACAAAGTGACCGAACCGTTGTGGACATGGTATGGGAAACAAGTAAAAAACGTTAAATCGCCGCAGGGTGGTCGAGGTTATGCCGAGTTGATGACAGTGAATGATGCCTGGAAAGCAGACAAACATTTGTTGCAGATTGTCTCCAACCTGCAGAAGACCGAGTTGTGGAAGGAGCATCTGGATACTGATTTACACGAGCCCGCAGAAAAAATCATGATGGTGAGCTTGCATTTGCTGATGAACAGGGTCTGGACTTGCAGTCTTTTTTCACTTCCACCAGATGCCTATGCGGGATTGCTGTCACCTGATGCAGAAATTCGGACGATCACGGCTTTGAAGGCAAAGGGCCATCACACATCAATCTTGAGGTTGGAGTCGACATTGGCACGGTCCACTCCAAGTGTTCATGCCCGGCAACTCTTCACAGACCTGCAAGTTGGAATCAGCCATCCTTCGAGACATTTTCTGGACACATTGGAGGCACAGGGATATGAAGTGGCGCCTCCGGGGTCAGAAGACATTGTCGTGGATGATGTTGACACAGAGCAGGACGGGGAGATGGAGGATTCTGTGCATGAAGAAGCAGATGACGGTGCCGGAGTTGGTGACATTTTGTTAGACGGGCAAGAGGGCAGAGTGCCAGCTCAAAGGACTGTAACAATATCGGTACCAGCATGCCCTGCAACCCACCTGCTGAGTGTTCTGGTGCAGACGCTGCCAGACAACAAGATTGTGGAAGATGTGCACAACAAGATTCGTAATGATTCTTTGTTGAACAAAACCAGCAAGCAAACATACTCCACGATTCAAACTGTGATCGAGAATTCAAACGTCTTTGAAAGCCGTTCAATCAGGCATCCGGCAAAAGTCAAACGGGAATATTTTGAAAGGGAGTTTTGGTATGTGGACAGGAAGCGCCAAAAGTTGTGCTTCAGAGGATGTGTCCACAAGCTGCCGTCACAGTATACCGAGATTGTCGGCGACAAGACATGGAACACCATGTCAGAAGAGACACTCGAACGAGCATCAGCTGCGTGGTCATGGCTAATTCACTACAATGATGCAAGACTGGCATCTCAGCATGTTCCCTTGCGTGCTGGGAAGTTTAGCAGCCTTGCAGCCCCTTTGAAGATCTTGAACCATGTCTTGGATTTGACATGCTATCTCTCTATTGGGGCAAAAACCTGGGCTGCTCTCATGTGGCCAGTGGTCCAGCATGAGGACCAGTCGACAGGAGAGATATATTTTGTTTTGAAGGCAGAGTGCCCGGATGGTTCCAGCGTCAAGGCCTGCTGGATTCATTTGTATGAGCCCCAGTATGGGGAAGTCATCGAAACAGAGGCAGTCTTCTGGAATGGCTTCATTTGCCTCCGTCGTTGTGCTACAAGCTCAGTGTCACTTCTATCCTATATGTTGCAGCATCCCAAGTGACATGTTTTCATTTAGGATTCTGTCAACTGTCGCCCCATACAGTAAATAGTACAATAAACTTATATAAGTTTTGCTGTGCTTGTTTTTGCTGACTCGACTGAGGGAAATGTCACAAGCATGTCGGACTCTCGCAGACTGCCAGAATCTCGCCGAGCATGTGATCTCCCAGACTGGAAACGTAAACGAAAAAAAGCGAAAGGAGCTGCAACGAATGCGCCGTCCAAAGCTCATGAGCCTGATCGCTTCTCATCACCTTCCGGAAGATGAGGATTTCATGCGCAAAATTGAGGCTCTGTATTCGACAGCCAAAGATTCAACAGAGGATGAGGATGAGGATGACATTATCATGGGGGACTTTGTTGATGAGCTGGTTCTTGACGACCTGCTTGCTGAGGACAAACAGTAATTTAAAATGGTCTCAGACGCAGTCAGAAAACGCAGAATCAAAAGGGTGCATCAAACCTGGCAGGCCATCAAGACGCAGCAAGCAAAGGCCAAGGCAAAGGGCGAGGCCAAAGCAAAGACCAAAGCAAAGGCCAAGCCACAGGCCAAACGGAAAGCCAAGAGAAAGATTTGTCGCCCACGTATGTTGCCCAGGAAGCAACCCGCGCCTCCTGATGAAAGTGGTCAAGAGGGAGCAGAAGGCAGAGTGCCAGCACCTCCTGCTGAGGTGCCGGTGGAGCCGGAGCCTGATAATCAAGTGGAGGCCGCGGAAGGCAGAGTGCCAGCCCCTCCTGCTGAGATGCCGGAGGTGCCTGCTGCAATCCCTGTCCCAGAGCCTGATGATCACGTGGAGCCCGATGCTGAGATGCCGGAGGTGCCTGCTGCAATCCCTGTCCCAGAGCCTGATGATCACGTGGAGCCCGAGGAAGGCAGAGTGCCAGCCCCTCCTGCTGAGATGCCGGAGGTGCCTGCAGTGCCTATCCCAGCACTCGAGCCACGGGAGGTTGCAGTCCGTGGACCCCAACATCAGCGGCGGCCGAACCGTGTTGACTACCAAGGGGTATGGACACCTGTTCAATGCCCGGAGTGTCCCAAGATCGCTGGTGAGATGAAGTACGAGCCGAATCCTGGTGGCACTGACAAAGCAAAATGGTTTCTCCGAGTTCGTGTGACAGACGGCGGTCTCTTGGAAAGATTCGGAACATTTGTTATAGCTTCGATGTGTTTGCCTGATCTGCTGTGTGTTGTGTCACATTACATGAACCCATGTGTGTCTGGCATTGAAGGCGAGTGGAGCCACCTCGTACCCTATCACTGGGGACGTGTGGCGTCCAAGATGACAGAAGCGCAGGCCAGACAACACGTCATTGACCATAGGCCCTGTTGTGGCCCGACCAGGAGGCCTGGCAACAACTAGAGGATTCATCCTGCGCTGCAAAGAAAAGTTGTGTGTCTGTCTGTGTGCTTGCATTGATGGCAGCGGGTCCTGCTAGATTGGAATGCGTCTGAGAGACTGTGTGTTTCTGCTTGGGGAAGACGATTGCGAAAACATGTTCGCATTTTCACACATGTGGAATTTGTCACGTGCAAGCACATGGACAATCATTTCGAGTGCCACAACCCGGAAGCCGCACAAACTAGCACATGTGGTTTGAAGCAGTGCGTGCTTGTGACTGAACAGTAGCCGTCCAGAGCAATGCATTTCGCCCCGATCGAACGAGGAGAGTGTTTCTTCAGAGGCGAGCTCTCCCCAATCTTGATCAAAACCGCTTGCGAAAAATTGGCCAAAGCGCCTGTCCAGTGGAGACCAGCTGAGAGATGGAAGGAAGTTTATGACGACGTGCCTTGGGAAATCATGGTTCGCTACCTGCGTTACTGGCCACGTATTGGCTCCCGCATTACCGGAGGCCTCAGGCTTCTTCGACGGTACCAAGGCCCCTTCCCGAAGTGTTATCAGGTGGGTGAAGGAGAAGAACCGCTGGAGTTGCCGCGCGTTTCTCTCGTTTGTGATTTGGTTTATGTTTGGAACGACGAAGATGAACAACAACGGCAGTTTGTCCTTCAGATGAAACACCTCTCACTTGTTGCCATCCGTCTCGGTGGTCCGGGGGAACTTCATGACCTTGATGCTGGAGCAATACCTTTGACCGACCAGCTTCGTGCAAAGTTGGGGATGAATTCCAAATGGCAATAATTAATGGATCTTGAGGCGGGAAGGCAGAGTGCCAGCAGCTGGGAAGGCAGAGTGCCAGACGTTGTCGCGTCACCCAGCTGTACCCTGATTCGCCTGCACGTGATTCGCTTGACAGTGTGGTCAACGCAGAAAAGCGCAACATCCAGCAGTTCGTAGCCACTTCACGCGATTTGTGCATCCCTAATACTATCAAACCCTAAAACTATGGCACTCTGCCTTCTAGCCCCAAACCCTAAATACTAAAGACCCTGAAACTCTAACCCTAACCCTTTCATTACACTCAAACCCTAACACTATGGCACTCTGCCTTCTAACCCCAAACCCTAAATATACTAAAGACCCTGAAACTCTAACCCTAACCCTTTCATTACCCTCAAACCCCTAATACTATGGCACTTTGCCTTCTAACCCCAAACCCTAAATATACTAAAGACCCTGAAACTCTAACCCTAACCCTTTCATTACCCTCAAACCCTAACACTATGGCACTCTGCCTGCTAACCCCAAACCCTAAATACTAAAGACCCTGAAACTCTAACCCTAACACTTTCATTACCCTCAAACCCCTAATACTATGGCACTCTGCCTTCTAACCCCAAACCCTAAATATACTAAAGACCCTGAAACTCTAACCCTAACCCTTTCAGTACCCTCAAACCCCTAATACTATGGCACTCTGCCTTCTAACCCCAAACCCTAAATACTAAACACCCTGAAACTCTAACCCTAACCCTTTCATTACCCTCAAACCCTAACACTATGGCACTCTGCCTTCTAACCCCAAACCCTAAATATAATAAAGACCCTGAAACTCTAACCCTAACCCTTTCATTACCCTCAAACCCCTAATACTATGGCACTCTGCCTTCTAACCCCAAACCCTAAATATAATAAAGACCCCGAAACTCTAACCCTAACCCTTTCATTACCCTCAAACCCCTAATACTATGGCACTCTGCCTTCTAACCCCAAACCCTAAATATAATAAAGACCCTGAAACTCTAACCCTAACCCTTTCATTACCCTCAAACCCCTAATACTATGGCACTCTGCCTTCTGACCCCAAACCCTAAATATAATAAAGACTCTGAAACTCTAACCCTAACCCTTTCATTACCCTCAAACCCCTAATACTATGGCACTCTGCCTTCTAACCCCAAACCCTAAAGACCCTGAAACTGTAAACCCTGTGCCAGGTCTTCTTCATCCTCGTCTTCTCGGAAAAAACATTAAAAAATGTAGTTTTTTTTGTGTGTTTTAAAGTTTTTAAAAAATTTTAAAAGTTGTTTAAAGTCTTTAAAAGTCTTTCAAATTCTTTTTAAAGTTTGTAAAAGCGTTTAAAAGTCTTTTAAAGTCTTTTTAAAACTTTTAAATGTATTTTAATGTTTTTAAAAGTCTTTTAAATATTTTAAAAGCCTTTTAAAGTTTTGAAAAGTCTTTTAAAGTTTGCAAAAGTCTTCTAAAAGTTTCTAAAAGTCTTTCAAAGTCTTCTAAAAGTTTTTAGAATGTTTTTTCTTACATTTGAAAGTTTTTAAAAGTCTGTAAACGTCTTTAGAAGCCAACTCTGTCGAAAAAGCCCTGTGGATCTAAACCTTGTGGTTCTGGTTCGGTGCAAAAGGGCAATGACATAATCAGGAATCTCGGGAATTTGTCATGGCAGTCTGGTAGTTGAGGAGGTCCAGGCAATACCATCTTAAACCCTTGTACCACGTTGTACCTACACCTTCAGCCCCAAACCCTTATCCAAACCCTCGACCTCCACCGAATACCTCAATAGTTGCAACCCTCACCCCTGTGCGTACTTTGGCCCCATAGTGCCAAAAACAGCGACCACTTGCAGGCCACAGCATATACATGTGGGGACTCGTCGGTAATTATGTAAATCCCCCGAAAAGCGGCCACCGTAGGTGGAGTCTCGGCCTGACGCTGATGGAATGCATCCTCCTACGATACCCGTGCCCTCCTCTCTTCCGCAGGGTTTAGGGTTTAGGGTTCAGGGTTATTAACCCGTTCTATGTATTCCGTTTCTGCTTAAAGCTTTGCCTGGGATGGTATGTTCATGCGTTGAACCCGGCTTATGTGTTTGGTTATTGTTTAAGACTTTTGCTGGGCTGGTATGTTGAAGCTACAAGTACCCTCCTGAAGAAGCCTCGGGTTCAGGCTTTCGGGTTTAGGAGCAATGAGTGGGTTTAGGGTTTAGGGTGGTCAACATGGTTGCAGGTCGTAGACTCGCTAGACTTGAGTCCAGTAGCTAAGAGGGGCTCACTGCTTGCTGGCTTGAGTAGGTTGCGTTGTATGGTAAGACTATTACTAATAATAGCCATAATCATCAATAGTAGTAATGACATGCAGGAACCATTCATCATAGTAAGCTTCAGGTTTGGGGGTGTCGTGTTGTCCCATCCAGGGCTACATCACTGAACTTATGGGGCACACTGTTGGCACACGTTCTGTATTCCATCATGATCTTGAGCAGCCCATCCGCCGCTTACCTGGACAGGGTGTTTTCAAGCAGGTCGTAAGTACGGTTGTAAAGTAGAGCAAGAGCCTGTCGGGTACTTGACCCAGCCTGAACCCTACACCCTAAACGGGCCTAAACCCTAAACCTAACTTAAGTAGGACCCTATCGACTGAGCCTGAAGTCTCGCTGCCACTGCCCCCCGGGACTTCAAAACCACTGAGCCGCTCTCTCTGTCATTCACCAGGCTTATGGGCATGCCCCCCGGTTTAGGGTTTAGGGTCGTGGGTTTAGGGTTTAGGGCCCGTTTTTTGGAGCAGCCAAAAAATGGGGAAAGAGAGCTGAGGCTCGCATCCGCGAGGTCACCGCGCAGCTGCATGAAGAAGTCAAGCAGTGGGAGCAGCAACTTCGAGACGCCCCAGAGAACCAGCCCCAAAGAAGGGTCTTAGGTAATTACTGTTATGGGGGATACTTCCCCAAATCATAACAGTACTTCCCAATACGGAAACCCTATATTCTACTATATGGGAGTTTCCGAAAATAGGGGTACCTTGTTTTGGGGGTCCTTATAAGAAGGATCCCATTATTTCGGGTACCATATTAGGGTCCCCTATTTTCGGAAACTCCCCTTTGGGTACTTTGGACCCTTTGGGAGCGCAGCGTTGGAGCTCGAGAACTCCACTTTGCATGGCGGCGGAAAAGAAAAGTCAAAGAGCAACCGACCACGAGGAGATGTGGGAGGGCAAGACCCCATTCGGGCCTTCGAAGTGACGGTGTCAAGCTGGTCTTAGTAGCTGAGTGGATATACTTTATACTTTTTGGGATAATATTACCCACTCTAAAGCTAAAAGTGTACACTTTTGGGGGCCTATGAACTCAGCAACTAAGTTGTAAAGTCTATTAGGGCCCAAAAAGCACATAAGCATAAGCATTTTATAGGGATATCCCTACCTCATTGGGCTTCATTATATGTGGGCTTATATGGGATATCCCTATCCGAATTGTTGCTTATGTGCTTTTTTGGTGGCCCTAGTTTAGCTCATGTACAAATCGGAGGTTAACCTTGAACCTAGTTCCCTCTTCAGACCTCGCCTGTCAACAAAAAACCCTAGACCCTAAACCTTAAACACCTCGGCGAACAGAAAAGGAGCGTCTAAAAAACAACTTAAACAAGGGGCTTTCAAACAAAAAAAACCTAACCCCAAAAGCGGCTGAGTCTGCTAGGATGGTATGACTCTCGGGCCCAGAGCTGGTTTTGAGCCATCATAAACCCCAAAAGGGGACAACAAACAGCCCCAAACTTCAGCCCAACTCGGGTTTAGGGTTTAGGGTTTCGGGGTTTAGGGTTTAGGGTTTAGGGAAATTCAACGCGATCTTTGAGGTTTATGTTTAGGGTTTAGATGTCCCATGTTCTGAAACCAACTGGTCAGTCTTTCGCCGCAGATCGCAGATCCCCTTCCTAAACCCTTTGCCCATCGCCCGAAAACAAAAGGTCGACCCGCCTAAACCCCAAACTGTACACTCCATACACCCCACAACCCGACTCGGAGGTTCATGGGTAGTTATAAGTAGGGTTATACGTAGGGTAGCTATATACCTACAACCCATAATAGGGGAACCCATGAACCTCCAAGTGCTGCGCGTTTTCCTGGTCAGGTACGCTCGAGAAGAGGTAGGGCATGTGTCAGCCGTTCCCCCCAGGTCTTCAAGTTCCCAATGGGCTTTAACTGGGCCTTTCTTCATTTGGGAAGAGCATATCCCTAGGGGTCCAAGTCGTCCTCATTTATGGTTTTTCATACGCAAGAAAGGCCCTAAAGTCCTAAAATAGTGGGGTATTTCTACCCTTACGGTATGCTTCTATATAGGGCTCCGATCGTGGCTACTACGGGGCGCCTAGTTGGGAGCCACGTCGTCCTTGTCCTGTTCTTTATATGGACAGTACCTATTGTCTCCATTGTAGTTATTTTGTCGTTAAACGGCTTTATGGTTAGGATCATAGGTTTTTTTAAAAAACCTACGCTTTTTCAAGAATCGATAATATGTAGATTTCGGTTAACCAAAAGAACGAACTACAATGGAGACTATAGGCAGGGTTCAGCCGATCGAGGAGAGGGCTCCCCCATGTGGTTACCCGGAGGTTTTAGGGTTTAGGGTTTAGCGTTTAGGTTTTGGGTTTAGGGTTTAGGGAGAGAGAGGTTTTAGGGCTTAGGGATGTTGATGATGCCCTGTCGAACGGCGGACTGCAGAGGATTGCAAGGAGCGAAGCCTCACGCGGCAGGTAGCAACAACGCCCCCTCGAATTGCTAGCCTGGTGCGGTCCCCTACATGTATTCTCAAATAGTAACCGTTAGTTCTAAATCCTTAAACCAGTATATTCATAAGTCCTAAAAACGAAGGTATCGGGAGCCACAGGTAGACTGGCACTGCAGGCACAAAATCCACTCTCGTGCTCGGGGCTGGGGTTGCCGAGACCGAGGGTGGCACCCGAGCTTCCCTCCCAAAAGCTGCCGTCTCCCTTGTCAAAGTCGGGCAAGCTATCGACGACGTTTGCAAACGACCTCATGAGCAGTA